>CM035620.1:87894988-88067488 GCA_020496765.1 Gossypium stocksii
GCAAAACATATGGAAAATGCTGATCTGAAACCATGAAATCCTTTGTAATTCTTTTTGATTGGGAGATGGAGCTGTAAATTATACAGTTTATTTTCCTATTATTTTGTTGCATTGTGCAAGGATTTGATTATCGACAATTTCCTAATGGAACCTGTAAGGAGCAGTGTACTTAATATTCAAGGTCTAATAACGCCTCACTGTGTTCAGTTGTTTAGTTTAATTCTCCATATTAAATGAATTTTTTCACTTTGAACTGGAGCAGGGGTATGGGGATCACTGAAGCTTTAAAGTTACAGATGGAAGTCCAGAAGCGGCTGCATGAACAGCTTCACGTAAGAATTTGTGTTAGAAATGGCTTGGAGATGTAAGAATAGCACTATTCATGCTTAAGCAAATTTAATTTAGAAAAATCTTCCCTTAAAGACAAGTAGAAATCATGTTTCTGGTGTGTTCTGATTCAGATGCATGGTCTATTTCCCTTCTCTGCAGATACAAGGAAATTTAGCGTTGCAAATGGAAGAACAAGGGCGGTACCTCCAAATGACGTTCGAGAAGGAAAAGTCAGGTTTAGACAAGCTGAAGATGTCACATACTTATCCGGGGAATCCGCCTACTCCTTCGGATTCCACCAAAGAGTCACCTGCAAAAGGTGAACCTGTTGGGGTTGAAAGGAAGTATTACCTATGGAGGTAATCTTTGATTTCACAGCAAGTTTCTGCTGGTGTGAATATTGGTGATGAGGAGGAGTATTACCTATGTAGGTAATTAGTTTTGTGTCTGAGAAGGCATATTACCTACGTTGGTAATCTTTGTTTCTAAAAACAGCAAGGTTGAGCAGAAGGTTAGTGCAGCAAGTCTTTCAAGCTTGAGAGGAAGCAAAAATGGTACCCGATGATTCAAGGAGAAAACAAATCAGAATTAGAAACGTGAAGCAAGAAAAACTAAGGAAGAAAAAGATTGATATTCATCATAATGAAACTTTTACAAAACAAAATACATATAAGAGGAGATTACTTGTGATTACAAGTCAAAGTCTACTTAGACTTCACCTAACACCACTTAGACTTTGAAATAAAAAGACATAGCTAGTAGACTTAATTAAACCTAGTTGACAGCTATATTAATCATGAGTTTACATCAAATATCTGCCTAACAAAGTTCAAATTGAACTAAACTTAATTACATTAACAAAATGACCAAAAGAAAATACAAATGAAACTAAATTTTTACTGCTGTGCATAGCCACCTTTGCTGCTGCATGGAGGCTACGTTCAACACTCCTCCTTAGCTTCCATGCTGCTGACTCCCAACTGCATTCTTAACTTGATAAATCTTGAAACACCAAGAAATTTGGTGAAAATGTCAGCAATTTGATCTTCAGAAACACAATGGACTAACTTGATTTCTCCAGCTTGCTCCATTTCTCGAACAACATGAAGCTTTATGTTGAAGTGTTTGGTTCTCCCATGGAAAACGGGATTTTTGGCTATTGCAACTGCTGACTTATTGTCACAGTAGATTTCTGTTGCATCATTTTGAGCAAGCTTTAAATCAGCTAGGATTTCCCTCAGCCAAACAGTTTGATTTACAGCATGGGCAGCTGCTACATACTCGGCTTCAGCTGTTGATTGAGCTACAATGCTTTGTTTCTTCGAGCTCCAACAGAACATGGCTGAGCCTAGAGAGAATGCATATCCTGAAGTGCTCTTTAAATCATCCAAAGAGCCTCCCCAATCACTATCAGTATATCCTATGAGTTTCAACTGAGGAGAGGGTTTATACATCAAACCGTAGTCTAAGGTCCCCTTGATGTACCTTAATACTCGTTTTGCCACTTGAAGATGCTGTGTGTTGCAACAATGCATGAACCTCGACAATACACTCACAGCAAACATTATATCAGGTCGTGTAGCAGTTAAATACAGAAGACAACCAACCAAGCTCCTGTAAGTAGTCTCACATACTGGCTTATGATCACCAAGTGTTGATAGCTTTGTTCCAACAGCAATTGGTGTGCTAGTTGGTTTACAGTTCTTCATAGAGAACTTGTCTAGGACTTTTGTAGCAAAAATCTTCTGTCCTAGAAAAATTCCTTCTTGAGTTTGCTGCACTTCCATTCCCAAAAAATAAGTCATTTGACCCAAGTCAGACATTTCAAAAATGTCTTGCATTTTAGCTTTAAACTTGGCCAGCATAAGTTGATCACTTCCAGTAACTAGAAGGTCATCGACATAGAGAGAAACTATGAGCTGAATTTCAGCTTGCTCCTCCTTGACATACAGTGTGGGCTCGTTTACACTTCTTTTGAAGCCTAGACTGACTAAATGACTGTCAATCTTGGCATACCATGCTCTAGGAGCCTGTTTCAGGCCATAAAGAGCCTTCTTTAGCCTATAAACCATGTGCTCTTTTCCTGAAACAACAAAACCTTGAGGCTGTTCGACGTAAATCTCTTCTTCAAGTGTGCCATTTAGGAATGCAGACTTGACATCTAATTGGTGAATGAGCCATTGCTTCTGAGCAGCTAATGCAATCAATAATCTGATCGTGTCGAGTCTGGCCACTGGAGCAAAAGTCTCCATATAATCTAGACCATACCTTTGGCTGAAACCTTTGACCACCAATCTAGCCTTCAGCTTGTTTAAGGTTCCATCAGCCTTATGTTTGGCTCGATAGATCCATTTCACACCAATGGCTTTCCTGTTTAGAGGTTTCTCAGTAAGTTCCCAGGTTTGATTCTTCTCAATCATGTTTATTTCTTCAATCATAGCCTGCTTCCAGCCTTCATGTCGATAAGCTTCTTCAAAGCTGTTTGGTTCGACTACAGCTACATGAGCCCTTTCATAGATTTCAGTTAAGGGTCTAGTGCCCCTAACCGGTTCATCATCTATATCATCCTCTTGTTCAACTTGCACAGCTTCAGTTTCACCTGTTATTAATTCTTCATGCACAGCCTCGGGCTCTCTTCTATCCCAATTCCAGCATGCATTTTCATTAAACACCACATCCCTGCTGACTTGTATCTTCATTGTCAGAGGGTTTAGAACTCTGTAGCCTTTTTTGGTTAAGCTATAACCAACAAATACTCCTGGCTGAGCTTTCTCGGACAGCTTGTCTCTCCTTACTGCAGGTATACAAGTGTAACAAAGACTACCAAATACTTTCAGATGTGCTAGAGAAGGTTTGAAACCATACCATGCTTCGAATGCTGTCTTTTGAGCTAAGGCTTTGGTTGGAAGTCTGTTTTGAAGGTAAACAGCCGTATTAGTTGCTTCAGCCCACATAGTTCTTGGTATATTTTTCTCGAATAACAGACATCTGGCCATGTCCATTATGCTTCTATTCTTCCTTTCACTAACTCCATTCTGCTGAGGAGTATAGGTGGTAGTCATTTGATGCTTGATGCCTGCTTCATTGCAAATGGCTTGAAACTTGGATGAAGTATATTCAGACCCATTATCTGATCTGATGGCTTTGAGCTTGCAACCTGCTTCTGTTTCAGCTGCAGCTTTAAACTTCAGGAACACTTGAGGCACCTCTGATTTATGTTTTAAGAAGAATATCCAACAATATCTAGTATAGTCATCAATAAACAGGATGAAATACCTGTTTCCACTAAGGGATTCAGTCTTCATAGGCCCACATACATCGGTATGAACTAACTGAAGCTTTTAAGAGGCTCTCCATGCTTCATTCTTTGGAAATGGCTTTCTGGCTAGCTTCCCCAGTTGACATATTTCGCAAACATCTTCATTCTTCACTGAGCTGATGAAGTTTTCCACCATGTCTTTGCTAATTAGCTGGGCCATCGATTTGTGGTTGACATGACCAAGTCTTTGGTGCCAAAGCTTGGTTTCTTCAGTTATGGCAATGCAAGCAGCATGTGTGTCTTTTGGCCAGTTGATTTCAAAGCACTTTTGAGTCATTTGAACTGTCATAAGTCTCGAGCCACTTTGATCAGTAATAGTGCACTTTTGACCTTTAAACTCAACTGAGTAACCTTTCTCAAGCAGCTGAGTGATGCTGAGAAGGTTCCTCTCGATTTCAGGCACCAGTAACACACTTGTTATGATTTTATTTCCTGTGGAAGTGCATAATAGCACGTCTCCCTTTCCTTCAGCTTTAATAAACTGACCATTGCCAACTTTCACCTTGGTCTTGAAGCTTCTATCGAGGGTTTTGAAAATGCTGGCATCCGGTGACATGTGGTTGGTGCAACCACTGTCTAGTAACCACCCTCTTGAGCCCTTGCTTTGACCAGCCAAACATGATACAGCAAAGACCTGCTCTTCACGATCACTGTTGTCTTCAGCCACTCGAGCTTCTTCATTCTTGCATTGTGGTTGCTTCTGGCCAGGTCTGGCTTTCTCTTTGCAGACCCTTTCAACATGGCCTTTCTTCTTACAATGCTGGCATGTAGCATCTGGTCTGAACCAGCATCTATTTTCAGGATGACCTGGTCTCTTGCAATGCCTGCAAGGTTTGTCTCCTTTTCTTGTAGCTTCAGACTTGGGTTTGTTTTTCCAGGCCTTTTTACCTTTATAGGTAAGTGAGCTTATGGTTGATTTAGCATTGGCTTGGAATGCACCCTCCTGGTGCTCCTCTAGTCTGCTGGCCCTCCTCTGCTCCTGAGCATATAGAGCATTGATAAGCTCTGTTAAGGATATTGCGGCCAAGTCTCTTGAGTCTTCTAAGGATGAGATTTTAGCCTCATATCTCTCAGGCAAAGTTGAAAGGACCTTCTCTACAATTCTTGCTTCTGTGAACTGTTCTCCTAGAAGTCTTATGCTGTTGACTACAGCCATTATTCGATCTGAGTACTGCTTTACTGTCTCTTCTTCCTTCATCTTTAGATTTTCAAAATTTCTCCTTAAATTTAAGAGTTGCTGCTGCTTTGTTCTGTCACTCCCTTGAAACTCCTCCTGGAGCTTATCCCAGGCCTACTTAGGTGTCTCACAGGCCATAATCCGGGTGAAAATCACATCCGAAACACAATTTTGGATGCAAGACATTGCTTTATGCCTTTTTGTCCTCTCTTCTGCGTGCTGTCTCATTTGAGCCACTGTGGGGTTGGCCCTAAGTGGTGCTGGCTCAGCATCGGCATTGACAACTTCCCAAAGGTCGAAAGCCTGCAGGTAAGTCTTCATTTTAACTACCCATATATGGTAGTTTTCTCCATTGAAAACAGGTGGGGCTACTGGAGAGAAACTTGAAGAGGCCATAGGTCTTTTTGATGAATGAAACAACAGGTCCTCTGAGATGTTAGCTCTAGATACCAATTGTTGGGGTTGAAAGGAAGTATTACCTATGGAGGTAATCTTTGATTTCACAGCAAGTTTCTGCTGGTGTGAATATTGGTGATGAGGAGGAGTATTACCTATGTAGGTAATTAGTTTTGTGTCTGAGAAGGCATATTACCTACGTTGGTAATCTTTGTTTCTAAAAACAGCAAGGTTGAGCAGAAGGTTAGTGCAGCAAGTCTTTCAAGCTTGAGAGGAAGCAAAAATGGTACCCGATGATTCAAGGAGAAAACAAATCAGAATTAGAAACGTGAAGCAAGAAAAACTAAGGAAGAAAAAGATTGATATTCATCATAATGAAAGTTTTACAAAACAAAATACATATAAGAGGAGATTACTTGTGATTACAAGTCAAAGTCTACTTAGACTTCACCTAACACCACTTAGACTTTGAAATAAAAAGACATAGCTAGTAGACTTAATTAAACCTAGTTGACAGCTATATTAATCATGAGTTTACATCAAATATCTGCCTAACAAAGTTCAAATTGAACTAAACTTAATTACATTAACAAAATGACCAAAAGAAAATACAAATGAAACTAAATTTTTACTTCTGTGCATAGCCACCTTTGCTGCTGCATAGAGGCTACGTTCAACAGAACCGTAAGCTTCCCGCACAAATCAATTAAAATTCAGGTACTGACACCGTTAATGTCAAGGCCATGTTGGAGAGAATGTGCTGAAACCTGTGTTTTCAAGTCGAGTGAGGTGTTCGAGAATCGAAGGATAAGTTATGATGGGTTTGAACTTACTACAATTGTTCCATTGATGCTTTCATTAGTAGGATAGACCAAGTTCAGGTAAAAGGATAGAGCTTCTGAAGTTCCAAGTTATGTTTGTTGTGGACAATTGCATAAGCACTTAGGTACTTTAGTTCATAAAACAAAAGCACTTTGGGTTTGCCCTTCTTAAAAATTAATTATATAATATAATAAAGCTTTTGTTTTATGAACTAAAATACCAAAGTGCTTATGCAGTTGTCCACAACAAACGTAACTTGGAACTTGAGAAGCTCTATCCTTTTACCTGAACTTAAATTAAATGATTAATATTTTAGAGGGACCATTAATGAGAATTTCCCACTAACCAAGGTCTGAGGTTGTTGTATGAAAAGATAAATAACTAGGCAAGTAATTAAAGTTTCCTTTAAAAGTTGGAGTTTCAAGTAAATGTATAGTGTATGGTAGGATTTGGTAATAAGGGGAAATTGTGGAGACGTTTAAAGTTGAACATGCATCATTATTGTATATTTACATGACTAAGAAATCTCTGCATTTTATTATTTATAATTAATTATTTTAATTCATCAATAAAAATGTACCAATGAATCTTATATATAATAATTTTAAATTAAATTATTATTATTATTATTATTATTATATTTGTATGTATTGTTATTATATGTTAAATTTTTTATTTAAAATTATGATAACTGATTATTACAATATATAATACTTTTTTAATCCTTGAAATGAAAGTATTTTTACTTTTTAAATAAAGATAAAAATATTTTATATGAAGTGATTTAAAATTTTATAAATTATATAAATTATTTTATGTTACTTTTTAAAAAAATATATATGTTAATCTCTTTAAACTGTGTAGTGCCATATCTTTTTTTAAATGTTCACCTAACGATATAACATTTGTTTGATTCGATTAATATTTCCATTTCAAAAGAGATAATTTTGATATTTAATGAATATTAAACCCATGATAAAATTTTAGTCCCATTTGATAGGTCAAGTCTAGTTAGAAAAATGGGACTAAAATTTTGCTTAAATTCGGTCCGGATAAAAATGCTAAAACTCGGGTCTAGTTCGATCCGCCCGTATTATTTTTATATTATTTTTATATAAATTTTAAAATATATATAATGCATTAAAAATATTAAAATAAATATTTTCCAACAAATTAAAAATAAATTTAAAAAATATTTATACTTAAATAACACTAAAATAGGTGCAACTTAACAAGCAAATGCTTTTAAAATAGGAGCAAAATTAACAATAAAATAAAAGTTATACAATATTCACATAATAATAACAAAATAGTAACAACATAATTGTGAAATGATAGCAAACAAGTGAGAAAACAACAAGAAAAACAACTGCAAAACAGTGGGAAAGCAACAAGAAAACTTTTTTTTTTTTGCAAATTCAGGTCGGGTCAGACCAGACTCAAGCCAAAAAAGCCTTACCCAATACTTGTCTCATTTTTTAAACAGACTTTATTATTTTTTTGTTCAAACCCATTTTTTTAACATATATTATTACTCAAATCCTCTCACTTTTCAAACATACCTTCGGGTCAATCATTGAACAGGTCTACTTACAAATCAACTAAGTACACATGATTTATAAATATTTAAATTAATTTAATATCATTATTAATTTTTATCTTTTTCACTTTGATATTATATTATTCATCTTAAATTTCAAAACTATTAAAATTTACCATACGTAAAAAAATATTTGGCATAAAAATTATATATCAAAATTAGTTGATATTTTTAAAAAATAAAATTTATTTAACATAATGATATATATCAAAAAAATTTATTATATAATTACATATTTATTATTTATCTATATAAATAGAGAAGTTATTAATTAAAAAATAAAATTAAAAAAATTAAAATATGTTTGGTAATTAAAAACTTAAAAATAATATGCTTATTATTTAAAAATATTAATTAAAAAAATCTTAAACATTCATTAAAAAATAGTTAAATAAACATGGAAAAAGATTTAAACTTCACACAAACATTTAACCAACCAACCAACCTAAGAGCTAAATTGTTAAAAATAAGTACGTTCAGTTTGAAAAAAACGCTTTTTAAAGGACTGATAAGTCTTTTCGACATATTCTCTTAAATAATGTAAAAAAGGAAGAAGCCTAAATTGCTAATTTTTTTAAATAAAAGGCAACATTTTTCACTAATTTTTCCTATATATTGTGTGATGTAGTTCTAGACGCATGTATATTTTGATATTTAATGTGAAGCCAATGGTCGGTTAATGGGCATGGTGTGGGGTACGTAACACACATGCACCAAATGCATAAATATCATAACATATACAGCTTTATCAACTAAGTTCCATTTGTTAGGAAGTAGAGTCGCCCCTGCCTTTGAGTCGAAGCTAGCTTATAGCTTAAGCCATTAGCTATGCACAAGCAAAATGGCAGGCGTTTGGCAGAGTTCCAGCTACCAAGCAATGCTTTCCTTATTTTCATTCCTCCCTTTAACGTCTCTTGGACTCAAACCCACGACTTCTCAACTCACAGTTTGGTAGTCTCTCCCTCACATTTCACTTTATTAATTACCTTATAATACCACATCCCCTCAAGCCCTCATCACATCTTTGTCTCTCAGTTATTATCCTATTCATCTCATCTTTGTTTGTTTTTGGCTTGCCATGGCTGGCTTTGGTTCACTTGCAGTTAATGAGGTACTGTCTTCTTCTTTTCTTTAATTTAATTACTTCTTACTATGAGCCTGATGATGTTATGGGATAGCAGAACCGGCCTCCGACGCGGCAGTCTTCGGGAAAGGTATGCAAAGTTTGTGGGGATAAGATTGGTCGCAATGAAGACGGGGAGTTGTTTGTAGCTTGTCACGTATGTGCCTTCCCGGTTTGTCGGCCATGTTATGAGTATGAAAGGAGTGAAGGAACCCAGTGCTGCCCTCAGTGCAATACTCGCTACAAACGTCAAAAAGGTTCATTTTTTTTAATCTCCGAGTTTCTAGCTAGAGAAATGAGGTGTTACAGACAGAACTAAAATGTTTCATTAACTTTGGTCTTTTGCTTATCAGACAGGTAGTGCAAGAGTTGCAGGTGATGATGAAGACAACTACGACCAAGATGATTTTGATGATGAATTTCAGACTAAGAACCGCAAGGATGACTTGGATCAGCATGTAAGTTCATTATATATAATAGTATATATATAAATAAATAATAATCATTAAAGATTTATCAGATTACTAAAGTTGATTGTCAACTTTGCAGGAAAACGGGGACTATAATAATCAGCAATGGCATCCTAATGGTCAAGCTTTCTCAGTTGCAGGAAGCAGTAAGTGCAACTTTTGCATTCCTTTTAAAAGTCTGATTTAGCTTTATACTTATGGGAGGGTTTTTCAATGGGGTACAGCTGCTGGTAAGGATTTTGAAGGGGACAAAGAGATTTATGGCAGTGCAGAATGGAAAGAGAGAGTTGAGAAATGGAAAGTTAGGCAAGAAAAAAGAGGTTTGGTGGGCAATTATGGTGATGCAGGACATGATCAAGCTGAACAAGAAGAAGAAGAAGATTATCTGTATGTTCCTCTGACATGATCCGTTTCTCCTACATTTTTAAGTTTCAACACTTGTTTTACATTTCTTTGAATTTGTAGCATGGCGGAAGCTCGACAACCCCTCTGGCGAAAAGTTCCGATTTCCTCGAGCCTGATCAACCCTTACCGGATAGTCATTGTCCTACGGCTCTTTGTCCTCACCTTTTTCCTCCGGTTTCGTATTCTAACACCGGCCTACGATGCTTTTCCCTTATGGCTTATCTCTGTTATATGTGAAGTATGGTTTGCTTTCTCCTGGATACTCGACCAGTTCCCCAAATGGTTCCCCATTACTCGTGAAACTTACCTGGATCGCCTCTCCTTGAGGTTTGAGCGTGAGGGAGAGCCTAATCAACTAGGTTCAGTCGATGTCTTCGTGAGTACCGTCGATCCTCTTAAGGAACCGCCCATCATAACAGCAAACACGGTTCTATCGATCTTGTCTGTTGATTATCCTGTTGAAAAAGTGAGCTGTTATGTATCTGATGATGGTGCTTCCATGCTTCTTTTCGACACACTGTCGGAAACTGCCGAGTTTGCCAGGAGGTGGGTACCATTTTGCAAGAAGCATAATGTCGAGCCAAGGGCTCCCGAGTTTTATTTCTCCGAGAAGATAGATTACTTGAAAGACAAGGTTCATCCTAGCTTTGTCAAAGAACGTAGAGCCATGAAAGTGAGTTGCCAAATTTGTTCACATTTTTGGTGCTACCAATGTTCTCATCTTGTTAAAACATGCAAGTTAAACAAGGTTTTAATATATACTTTGCTTATGGTATACTTGTAGAGGGAATATGAAGAGTTTAAAGTAAGGATCAATGCACTAGTGGCAACAGCTCAGAAGAAACCAGAAGAAGGATGGGTGATGCAAGATGGTACCCCGTGGCCTGGAAATAACACTCGTGATCATCCCGGGATGATTCAGGTGCCTCGATATAAGATCATCAAATATCATTCTATCCCTGAAATTAAAGCCCATATCATGGTGGAACTTAAAAGCTGCTTGCTTTACAGGTCTATCTAGGTAGTGCTGGTGCACTTGATGTTGATGGCAAGGAGCTACCTCGGCTTGTTTACGTATCTCGTGAGAAACGGCCTGGTTATCAGCACCACAAGAAAGCCGGTGCCATGAATGCTCTGGTGAGAACTGTTTGTCTGATTTCTTATTTGTTTCCATAAGAAGAGGATGCAATTTAATGGTTTGTTGCTGATCTTGCCTATTGTTTTATCATGAATGTCATTGCCAGGTTCGAGTCTCTGCTGTGCTTACTAATGCACCCTTCATATTGAATCTGGATTGTGATCACTATATTAACAACAGCAAGGCTATAAGGGAAGCAATGTGCTTTTTAATGGATCCCCAGTTTGGAAAGAAGCTTTGCTATGTTCAATTCCCTCAGAGGTTCGACGGCATTGATCGTCATGATAGATATGCTAATCGGAACGTTGTCTTCTTCGATGTAAGTTATTGTACAAAATATTTACTTTGTTTGCTTCTTTGTAAAATTAGTACCTAACAACTACAATGTTGTTTTTGGTTATAGATTAACATGTTAGGCTTAGACGGACTTCAGGGCCCTGTATATGTAGGCACAGGGTGTGTCTTCAACAGGCAGGCATTGTATGGCTATGATCCACCTGTCTCCGAGAAGCGACCGAAGATGACATGTGACTGCTGGCCTTCATGGTGTTGCTGTTGCTGTGGAGGGTCAAGAAAAAAGTCGAAGAAGACAGGAGAGAAAAAGAGTTTCCTCGGAGGCCTCCTACGCTCCAAGAAGAAGAAAATGATGGGAAAGAACTATGTGAAAAAAGGGTCCGCACCAATCTTCAATCTTGAAGAAATCGAAGAAGGTCTTGAAGGATATGATGAACTAGAGAAATCATCACTCATGTCACAGAAGAATTTCGAGAAACGATTCGGGCAATCACCAGTTCTCATTACTTCAACTCTAATGGAAAATGGTGGCCTTCCTGAAGGCACCAATACCAATTCACTCATTAAGGAGGCCATTCATGTAATCAGCTGTGGCTATGAAGAGAAAACAGAATGGGGCAAAGAGGTGACCACTATTACGTTAATACTATATTGAGCCATTGTAGCAACTTTGAGGAGATTACTGAATTGTTTTCTTTGCAGATTGGATGGATTTACGGGTCTGTCACGGAAGACATTTTAACTGGTTTTAAGATGCACTGTAGAGGATGGAAATCTGTTTACTGTGTACCGAAAAGACCGGCATTCAAAGGGTCGGCGCCAATCAATCTATCAGATCGTTTGCACCAAGTTTTAAGATGGGCTCTTGGTTCGGTGGAAATCTTCCTCAGTCGTCACTGCCCACTTTGGTATGGCTATGCTGGAAAACTGAAATGGCTGGAAAGGCTTGCCTATATAAACACCATTGTTTACCCTTTCACGTCCATTCCTTTACTCGCCTATTGTACAATTCCAGCTGTTTGTCTCCTGACAGGAAAATTCATCATCCCAACTGTAAGTAACATTGCGGATTGCTTCATTAAAACATTCTGATAGTGATTGATTCATTAGGCCCTGGAAAATTAAACATATATTTGTTTCCTTGGCAGCTAAGCAACCTTACAAGTGTATGGTTCCTGGCACTTTTCCTTTCCATCATAGCAACCAGTGTTCTCGAACTTCGATGGAGTGGAGTTAGCATCCAAGACTGGTGGCGCAATGAACAGTTCTGGGTGATCGGTGGTGTCTCGGCACATCTTTTTGCTGTCTTCCAAGGCCTGCTCAAAGTCCTTGCTGGAGTTGACACCAACTTCACTGTAACAGCAAAAGCCGCTGAAGATGCCGAGTTTGGAGAGCTTTACCTCTTCAAATGGACCACCCTCCTAATCCCACCAACAACTTTAATAATATTGAACATGGTGGGAGTTGTTGCCGGGGTTTCTGATGCAATTAATAATGGTTACGGTTCATGGGGTCCCTTATTTGGCAAGCTATTCTTCGCCTTCTGGGTCATTGTTCACCTGTATCCTTTCCTCAAAGGCTTGATGGGAAGGCAAAACAGGACTCCAACCATTGTTGTGTTGTGGTCTATACTTCTTGCATCAATTTTCTCACTGGTCTGGGTTCGGATCGATCCTTTCTTGCCCAAGCAAACAGGTCCAGTCCTCAAACAATGTGGAGTGGAGTGCTGATCATGCCAACTCCTCATTATTATCACCATTCATTGTTTTGAGTCCCCAAATCTCCAAGGTTTTGTTGGTATTGCAAGCAAGGACGTCATTGATCACCAGCGGCAAGTAACATGTCAATTAGGAACAAATTGACCACTCATTACATACATTGTACAACTTGATACCTATTCGAAACCTCATTGTTATAGCAGAGAAAGTTTGTTATGCTATAAGCTATATATACTAGGCTTGTTATCTCAGCTATTATCCACAATAAACAGATAAAGCTTCATGATGATATTCCATAGGTCATTTGTTTTCAATCAGCCTTTCATAGCTAGGCTTAAAATAAGAAGGGAGAATTCATCCACAAGGATTCAAATCATGCTTAAACTATATATATGGTGCAAGACTAAAAGTATTGAAAGAAACCTACAATTTTATTCAATTTCTAACATCTTGAAAGACAAAAAAACAATTGCAATAAGGGTTCTTTCTTGTCCCTTTTGTATTTATTACATCTTCAGTTTATCAATGGCTCCTTGGATTAGCTTAATTTTGGCCATGGTCCTCTCTTCTTGGGTGCTTCCCTTTGCAGGTTGCAGAGCAAGAACATTCCTCAGTCCTCTCTTCTTGGATGGATGACGAATCATCATTTTCTGAAGCAACACCCTGCGAAAATGGCATCAAACTGTTACTTAAAAAGGCTGGGAAAAAAAACAAACCACAGAATATGCAAAAATTAAGAAAACATACTGAAGTTGTAGCCAAAACATGGCTTGGATGATTGAAAGCACACTTGGAACCAAACTTGCATCTTCCCGTTTTCAGAAAGTACTGAAAACTTGAAAAAAATAGTAAATCATAAAGAAAATAATGGAAAGAGGAAAATAGTTTGAAATTTGGATCAATGCTTACAACACAATCAGGCTTTGCTTGCTTAAAATAATCACTTAATGGAATCTGTAAACCAGATTGCTTGGGAGGGAAAATTTCCTGCGGTTAGGAGATATATTTCTACAATAAGTTAATTTTCCATTCAGTTGTTTGATCAAACAGCATAGTGTACTATATATATATATATATATATATACCTGCTCTATTTCGGCGATGAGGTCAAGATGAAACTGTTGCATAGCCTTAATAGCATCTTGTTGAGTGCTGTCCATTAATTGCAATGAAATGCTAATGCACAAGTTCATATCTGGCACTATTGTAAATCCAGAAGGATACAAGACCAGCTCAGACCATTCTTTTTGGCTTAGATTCTTATCGAAATCGGATTCTTTGATCGGAGATGATATAACAAAGGAGTGAAATCCATCAGTTGAAGCTTCTTGCAACACATACCCTTCAAATGGCTACATCAGAAGCAGAAGCTACATTAGCTTCATATATCTTCTCTCTGCAACTCTTTGTAATAAAAAACTAGAATAAAATAAAATAAAATACCCACATCCTTATTTAGAGTAATGCAGTAAGTGTCACCATCTGGGGAAGCAACTCTAATTACTTCATCGGTCCATTGTGTGATTCGGGTGTGGCACCACTGCATTAGAAAAAAAAAGTCCTACGTGTGGCCTCAATATCACTTAGGCAAAAATATCATGTATGTATGCAGAAGGTACATACATCTATGTACAAGTTCTTTTCCCTGAGGTAACTGAAAACTGGCCGAGACGTTTTACTTTCGACATTAAATTTGACAACTGCAACAAAAATGCATGATCCTGCATATGGTCCTTGAGAATTCAACTTATGTTTCAACCAGATTTCCTTGTTTTCTTGACGATGACCACTCCATCCGTCCCTGTCCGCAGATGCAACTATGCTATCCACATACTTGATTCTAATGTTTTTGGCCATTTCCTTAAAAACTCCCAGTAATTCACCTCTTGATCCTGTTTTACACAAGAAGCAAGTAAAAAATAGTTCCATTTTACCTTAAAGAAGTTAAGTCATAGCTAGAATAGCAGAAAACACAACCTTCATTTTCTGTTCCAAGTTCAAAACTTAAGAAATCTGAGGACACCCTCCTGTAATCATTTTTCAGAACATTGATCCAGCAATATGCTTTGAATGGCCAATCAGAGTCGATCGGAAATTCCATAGTTTCGATCCATATGACCTTGGATTTACTATCATCATACTTTGCAATGATCACCCCTGATGGTTTTCTCCTGCATGCATTTTCAACCTTGGGTTTACTAGCAACAGACGTTCCAATGGTCATCCTCGATAGCCTTTCGCTGCACTCATCGAAGTCTAAATCGACTACCACCCACATATCGTGTCTAATCTCTTTTACGAATCTAAGGAAGGTTAATTTTTCTATTGTACTAAAAGGTACAACAGATATTGGCTTCAAAAACTCTGCAGTCACCTGCCATTCAATTATACCCTTTGAACTTTGAAGGCTTTTTTTTATATCATCTCAAGTGAGGATAATATCAGAAGCTTACCCTTTGTATATCCAGTATTCCAAGAGAAGTTCCACTCAATTTCTCGCCCTTTCCACTGTAAACAATGTGGGAAAACCTTGAAGCCCATGTCTTCTGCAGTAATGTTTGGAATATTTTCAGTATACACACATACATACATTAGCTTCTATAGTAGTCAAAAGGGCTGAATATGAACCTACCACATCTGTCATCATGTAAACTAAGTCTCTTGGAGGAAGCGGAAGAATCGCACTGTCAATGGAGAGATCAACGCTCATTGTAGTAGCATTTGGCGTTGAGAAGAATTTCGGCAGTATCCTCTCGGAATGTAGGCCATGTTCTTTGAACCATGGGTCATTTTCAGCAGCAATATTCAAGATTAACTGAAGAGCATCATTGCAGAAGTACCCTGACAAGAGATGAGAAGGCTGCAACCCAAGGACACAAGCTTCATTACATTCCATACAAGTTCAGTTAGGTAAAATTCTATCAACAAAAGTACTGGTGACAATTCATATTCAACATCATGAGTTACTGCAAATCTCTTACAGGAGAACCAGGTGTTTTATCAGTCTGGGTAGAATCAAGTTTCTCATCAGGCAAGGTATTGTCCTGTAGTAAGGAGCTGATTATCAGGATTCAACATAGTAAATTGAAGTTCCTAAAGTGATTTGTTTCGGTATCATACAAGTCCACTTCGATCTGTCGTTAATGTCAATCCATTAGACATATGTTTGATCATGCAATACGAAACTCTTTTATTTCTTCTACAAAAGGTCATTTTTCAAGATAAATTATGAATCACTTGTAACTTGATTAGACAAGTAAAGGTAATTGGAAGTGGGAAACTTTAGTACCGGTTTATCACCATCCATTTTAGATCTTCAACACCTTGGTCCCCAAACCTGTAGGACATAATGCATCAATATTAAAAGTAAAACTTTCAAACTTGTAGTTACCAAGTTTCTCATTTACATGCCAAACCCAATGGAAAGAAAATTAAAGAAAGAAAGAGAGGAAAACAACCTGAAAAAGATTAGCCGTCCAAGGATGAAAATATACTGATTGGGACTACAAGAAAAAAAGCAAAGACTTAACCTGAAAGAAATTCCTATTTCTTGGAAAACTATGTAACATACAGAATTTTTTTCAAGAAATTGAAAAGAAAAAAAAATGGGTTTTCAATGATTGATGACAAGTGAGAACTTTAGGGAAAAAAAAAAGAGGTCCCTTCAAGCTTTTATCATGTGAGTGATGCTTCAAAACCAAATCCACTCTTTAATGAAGAATGTGATAAAGAAAACAAGAGAAACAGAAAGAAAAGATGGATTAATAGAGACTACAGAGAAGTAAGAAAAAGAGAGTCAAAAAGTAGATTGTTGAGAAAATGAGAAAATATATAGCTTGGAAACAAGAACAAAGTCCTAAATCTTTCTTCAATGGAGATAACCAGAAAGAGACAGAGAAGGGAGAAAAAGAGGGGTTTTATAGAGGGACAAAGAATCATTTCTGTTTGCCATTACATTCCCGCCAATACTTAACAAAAGTCCCCAAGGGTGAAGGCAGTTATATAAATGGACACCCTTTGAGGCTTTGACTCACATTCCTTTATGCACTAAAGTTTAGTCAGTGCTTATTCATTAGTTCATGGTCCCCAATGGGGTGCTCGCATTGTTCTTTGTTCATGGCCAGTGCTTAGCTGCATATTCATCAGTTCATTCAGCTGGCTCCTGCATGTTTATCAGTTATAAAAGAAAAAAAACTTCCTTGATGGTAATCTTCAATTTACAGTTATCATGGAGTATGATTATGACAAACTCAGATGGGAACCAAAGTAGTTGCCACCAACACGATTAATCCTTCGAGTCTATTTGTTTCGAGGTATTTTGACCATTGTTATTGGCATGCCGATAACAACGCCTGTCCCTTGATTACACCTTTGGTTGGTAGCAGCCCACGTGACTGTGGTTGTATCAGGATCTTAAATAAAAGTTATAAATACCATATGTCGAAACCATTTTTATCTTTGAAAAAAACGGGGAATCGATTTTAAAAATTTGGATGGAGTCGCCACTAATCTTTTTCGAGGTGAGATTGGGCCACCTTAAAATCGATCGTTTTAATAAAACATTTGGGCCTATTAAAATAATAATTCTTTTTGGTCTGCCTGTAATGACCCAAATTCCCGGGCACCGGAAAAACGAGTCGTAGGGCCTCCGTCTTAGGAAATTAAGTCCGTAAATATTTATTAAAAATATTTATGAGGATAATTATGAGTTAAATTAGATTTTGATTAAGTGAATCTAATTTAATTAGAAACAATTAGTAAATAAGACTAAATTGAATAAAGTGCAAAAGTTTAATTATAGAATAGAAAATTGTTAAGGGATTAAATTAGTAATTAAACCATAAAAGTGACATGTGTTTGATGATGGATAAATAAATGTGTATTTGTATTAATGGTACAAATGTATTAAATGTGTATGTTTACTTATTATTTAAGTAATATATATATTATTTAATTATTTAATTATTATTAATTATATATATTGTAGTTTATTTAATAAATAAATGGAGACAAGTGTATGATAATAATTGGTGACATGTGTGTGTATGTGTATGTAAACAAATGTGTGTATATAATTAGATTTAATTAGATATTTATATTAATTAATTAATAAAGTAAATAAAAGAAATAATAAAAGAAATGAAACAAAAAGATAGAAAGAAAGAACAGAGAAGTCACGAAACAGAGAAAGAAAGGAAAGAAAGAAAAGAAAAAGGAAAATTTGGAGAATTGAAGCTTGAAAGTTAATTTGCAAACAAAGAAACCGAGGCATCCAATACGAAGGGGCAAGAGAAAGTAGTCGAGGAATAGCTCGGAGAAATCGGTTTGTATTATCATAATTCAAAGTATTTATTATTGCATATTTAATTGTTTATATATATATGAATGTGCATGAAAATGACTTGAATGTGAATTGTTGATTATTTGTGATTACATTGAGAAATATAAGAGAATTGATTGAAATGTGAAAATGTTTCGGAAATGGAAATGTGATCGAAACCCTATTAACTAGTCGGGCTTAGTGGATATAATTGGCATGCCATAGGATTTGAAGTGTTCAGGGATTCTTCGACCTCAAGTCGATGAGGCACTAGGTGTGCCATAGATTTACTTCGGATAGTTTCGATGAGGCTTTGGTAGCCACATTGCTTCGGCTTGGCCGATGAGGTACTTGGTGTGCTATAGATCTGATTTACTTCGAACTATCCGATGAGGCGTTGGTCGCCACTCTGGTGTGTTTGGTTGGATCCGCGTATCCACCTTGGTCCGAGTCAGGTTAATAGGGCCTATAAGTGAAATGAGCAAAATTATTTGAATCTGGTTACCTGAATTATCGAATGAAAGGTGAAAGAAAATGATGATACGAAATGTGAAAAGAAATTGTGTTATGAAGTTGAAAGCATGAACTTATGTTTATGAATTATGCATACATGAAAGTGTTATGAATTAAGTGTTTACATGTTGGTGAAAATTTTATAATCATTTGAATGATATTAATATGACATGAATTGGCATATTCAATTGACTACTTGTGCATTTATGCTTTGAATCTAATTTGATGTTATTAATTGAATTATGATAATACCACTGAGTATTTTCAATACTCAGCGTACGGTTGTTTTCCGTGCAGAGGTTAGGTAAAGTAGAGTCTGGTTCTGCATTCAAAATCATCTCCGACTCCAGCTCATTTTGTGGTGAAAATCTTATCTTCTGGTAATGTGGCATGTACTAGGTTTTAGGTTGTCACTTGTACATATTTAATGTTTTGAATGTGAAAGATGGTGTATCAACTTTAAGGAGTTTGACGTATGAATGGATGATTCCTAAGTTTATGAAATGAATGGTATATAGTTATATGTTATGTGGAAGTGAATTGGAATGGTTTATTTCTGGTTTGAACTTGCAGGAGGTTTATGTAAAAATAAGCAAAAATGCTGCCGAAATTTTTATAAAAAAAAATTTATGAATGAAATCAATTAGTAAAGTAAAATATAATTTATATGCATTTAGGATTATACTATAATTTATTGTTAAATAATAATTTTCTTGTTTATTTATTTATTAAGAATTATCTGTAAATTGTCTGATTTGTCTGGTAATGGCTTATAACCCTATTCCGGGATCGGTTTGGGGTTAGAGGGTGTTACATTTAGTGGTATCAGAGCTATAGGTTTAGCCGATTCTTGGATTAAAATTGAATTCATAAGTGAGTCTAGAAGTACATGCCACATTTGAGTTGGAATTGAGTCGGGATTTTTGAATGCTAACCTATTTAATTGTTTCTGTTTTATAGAGATTAAAGATGTCAGATGATCGATCAATTGATTTAAATGAAAGTGAATCAGCCACACCTAGTGTGAACCCGTTTATAGACCAACCTCCCGAGGTAGAAGAAGAAAACTTTAGGGAAAGAGATGAAAAATATAGAAATGAACCTGACATGTTAAGAGTTTTAGTTGATGCTCTCCAGCAAGTAGCGGAAACTGTACCTGCTACCACATTTGTACCTGTTTCTAGACGGGCCTCGATTAAGGAATTGAGAAAATATAGTGCCACGGAATTTTCGGGTCTGAAAGGTGTTGATCCATCAGTAGCTGAGAATTGGATAGAAGCGACAAAAAAAATTTTACAACAGTTAGAGTGTACTCCCCGAGAAAATCTGTTGTGTGCCGTATCTTTATTACAGGGTGAGGCATATTTATGGTGGGAATCTGTTATCCGACACTTGCCAACTGATCAGGTATCATGGAATTTATTTCAAAAAGAGTTTCAGAAGAAATATATCGGGGAAATATACATTGAAGACAAGAAACAAGAATTTCTGACTTTGAAACAAGGTGAAATGACAGTAATAGATTATGAACGAGAATTTTCAAGACTTGGCAGATATGCATCAGAATTTATACCGGCTGAAGCCGACAGTTGTAAAAGATTCTTACGGGGACTAAGAGAAGAAATAAAAGTGTTACTAATATCTCAGCGAATTACTGAATTTGTGGATCTGATTGAACGGGCTAAGATGATAGAACAAGTTCTGGGGCTTGATAAAAAGACTGAACCTTCTAAATCGGTTGGAAAATGTACGGGAACTACAAGTTCGAATCCATTACCGAAAAGATTCCGAGACTCTAGAAGTGGTTGGAGATCTAGCTTCAGATTAGATAGAGGAGGAAAGAGTCAGGGGAAGCAAACTACAGTCTCTACTGGTAGTGTAAGAAGTCCATCTCGAGATACTACTATTCCAAAATGTGAGCATTGTGGGAGAAGACACAGAGGTGAATGTTGGCGATTGACTAGAGGATGTTTCAGATGTGGATCTACAGAACATTTTATTAAAGACTGCCCGAAAGCTGATAATACTACACCTGCGACATCACAGAGATCAGTATCTACTGCCAGAGGCAGAGGATCGGGCAGAGGTGGTTTTGCATCTCGAGGAGGTAGTGCTAGAGGAAGTAGTGATGTTGTTACACAGCAGTCGGAGGCCAGAGTTTCAGCTAGAGCTTATATGGTCAGAACTCGAGAAGAGGGGGATGCACATGATGTTGTAACAGGTATATTCTTATTGTATTCCGAACCTGTTTGTGTTTTAATGGTATATTCTTATTGTATTCCGAACCTGTTTATGTTTTAATTGACCCTGGGTCTTCGCATTCATATGTAAATTCAAAATTGGTTGAATTGGGAAAATTAGAATTTGAGATGTCTAGTGTAGCAATAGAAGTGTCAAGTCCGTTAGGACAGATGGTATTAGTGAATCAAGTTTGTCTGAGATGCCCGTTGGTTATACAAAATAAAATTTTTCCCGTTAATCTATTGATTATGCCATTTGGAGACTTTGATGTAATATTGGGTATGGATTGGTTGTCCGAGCACGGTGTAATTTTAGACTGCTACGAAAAGAAGTTCAGTATTCAGGCTGATGATGGAAACAATATTGAGGTAAAGGGTATTCGAAACAGTGGACCAACACGTGTTGTCTCAACAATGAAAGCTAGTAAGATGTTACAGCAGGGTTGTACAGCATACTTGGCTTATGTTATTAATTCAGATACAGTGGATAGTCAATGCAGTAAGATCCGAACAGTTTGCGAGTTTTCAGCTGTTTTTCCAGAGGAACTACCGGGTTTACCACCTGACAGAGAAGTTGAATTTGCTATAGAGGTTTATCCGGGTACTGCTCTGATTTTTATACCCCCTTATCGTATGGCACCTACTGAATTGAAGGAGTTAAATATACAGTTGCAAGATTTGTTAGATCGTGGTTTTATTCGACCGAGTATTTCACCGTGGGGAGTTCCGGTATTATTTGTTAAAAAGAAAGATGGTTCGATGCGACTTTGCATTGATTATAGACAGTTGAATAAAGTAACAATCAAGAACAAATATCCACTCCCTCGTATTGATGATTTATTTGATCAGCTGAAATGAGCTTCTGTATTTTCAAAGATAGACTTGAGATCGGGTTACTACCAAGTAAAAGTAAAAGAATGTGATGTACCAAAGACAGCTTTCTGTACGAGGTATGGTCATTATGAATTTTTAGTAATGCCATTTGGATTGACTAATGTTCCAGCTGCTTTCATGGATCTGATGAACCGTATATTTTAGCCGTATTTGGATCAATTTGTTGTGGTCTTCATTGATGATATACTTGTTTATTCGAAGACAGAAACAGAGCATGATAAGCATCTCAGAACAGTGTTACAGATTTTGCGGGAAAAGTAATTGCATGGGAAATTAAGTAAATGTGAGTTCAGGTTATCAGAGGTTGTATTTCTAGGACATGTAGTATCAGCGGAAGGAATCAGAGTTGATCCGAAAAAAATTGAAGCCATAGTTCAATGGAAAGCTCCGAAAAATGTGTCTGAGGTACGTAGTTTTCTTGGTTTGGCTGGATAATATAGAAGATTTGTAAATAGATTCTTGAAAATAGCCATGCCGATTGTCATAGCCCAATTTTGCATTCTTTAAACCCAAACCAAAAGACAAAACAGAAATCAAATAAATTAAACCAAATTAATGTCCATTTACAATTTTTTTGAACCCAATTACAAACCCAATACCCACTAAAGCCCAATACCACTCAAATACCCAAAACCCGTTACAAATGCCCTACCCGTGACCCAAAACAGACCTAATTACTAACCCAATCTACCTAAGCCCGTTTACCCTCAGAAACCCTAACCCTACCCGAGCCTCCCACTTGCAAGCTGTTGCCGATTCAGCCTCTGACTCAGCAGCTGCTACACCGCCTTAGTCCCATCACCACCGCCCTGCGTTCTTCTCAGCACCGCCCAAAACCTACAGGTCATTAAAACAAGTGAACAGCAAACAATGATGAAGGGAAAAGTTGTAAGAAAATAGGCTATAAAAGCCACTCGATAAACAGATTGTAAGGGGGGATTTTTTTTTACATCAATAAAGATAGAAAACATTTTAAAAGGAGAATACCAAGGCAGCAAGTTCAATATCAAAGCACGAATAGTACCATATCAGACTCAAAAACATGAAATCAGAAGGTGTTTAGTTCTTTCTTTTTTTCTTTCTTCGGATCTATTTTTCGTTTTCTGTTTTTCATTCTTTTATTTTTTTTTACTTTTTACATACTTATATACATAACACAACAAAGTATAATAAAAATAAATTAAAATAAAAAATTTTTAGAAAAATTTACCTTTTTCCGGCCACCGGAACGGTGGCCGGAACGGCGGCGGACGGCGTCGGCGACGGCGGTCCGGTGACCGGCCGGTGACCGGTCCGGCGACCGGAGCCCGGATGCCTCCCCTCTTCCTTCCCTCTCCCTCTTCTCTCTCCCTTCCCTTTCTTTTTTTTTCCTTTCACCGTGCAAATGAGGCAAAAACAAAAAAAATTGCCTTTTATACTTTGAACTCGGGTCGGGTCGACCCGACCCGCTCCGCCTAGGATCCGCATGCTCTGACGTCAGAAGGGCTTATTGCGCGATCGGTCCTTCCGCATTTTTTTAAATTTACAATCAAGACCTATTTGTATTGCAATTTGGCCCTAATGTTTGCTTTGCTTTTCAATTCCGTCCCCGAAGTTGCAGTCTGTTTTGAATTGTCGGGGAAATTGTGTTTTTGGTCCCCTTAGGTTTTACCCGTGTTTAAATAGGTCCCATTTGCGCGTTTATGTTTTAAATCTGGCCCGAATATCTGCTTCCGTTTTTCGATTTAGTCCCTTTTACTTTATTTCATGATTTCATTTTAATTTTAATGTTACTCCACTTATTATTACTTATTATATTTTTATTATATATTATAATTATTATTATTACTTTTATATATAATTGTTATCTATTATCTTTTTTTAAAATTTGTTATTATTTTGTCTTGTCGTTATTATTTATTATATTATTATATATTGTTATGTGTATATTATTATTATTGTTATTACTATTATTATCAGTATTAGTATTATTATATTTATGCCCATACACATGTTATAACATTTTACATATTATTATTTGTATTTGCTTTAAAGTTTTATTTATTTTGTATTTATTATCATTATATTATGTTTAGTATTATGTGTTATATTTACTATCATTTTTTGTGATTTTATGTTATCACTATTGTGTTTATTATTTTCCTTATTATTAAATTTATTATTTACTAATGTTTTGTTATTATTAATATTTGTATTATTTTCGCTCAATATTTATACATATATTTCACATTTCTTTAAGTCCATCATGTATAAGTTTACGTACTTTTCTTTTAATATTAACGTATTATACGTAAATATTTGTATTAATGGTCGTTTTAATATTTTAATATATATATTGTATTCGTATATAAATATTATATATTGTTTTAATATTAGTTTTAATACTAGTATTATATATATACATGTTTTTACTTATGTAGCCTCAATATTACCGTATTTTTATATATACATTTCATTTTAGGTAGTTTTAATATTATTTTCATGTATATGTACGTTCGCGCATGTATTTTATTATTATTATCGCTATCTATTTTTACCATATATATCTTATTTCGTTACCCTTTTTGTATATATTATTTCATTTTTAATATTATATTTTTATGTGTGTATTTTTCTTCTTGCATATATCTATATACTTATATTGTTAGTTATTTTTATACTTTTTATATACCTATAATATTACATATTTTTCGTGAACCTAGTATTATATACATATGTATATTTATACGTTTACTCTTGTATTTGCATTATTATTATCGCACTATATACATCATTATTATTACGCATGCTTGCAATGTCATGTTATTCGCATGTATTCGTGTCTCATTTTTTTCATATATAACTCTATCATACTATTATACATATTTTGATACATCACGTATATATTTTTTATTAGTTGCCTTTTCTACATATTGTTCAGTTCTAACGTGAACATACTACATGCATGGCTTAATATTACATTAAATACATATTCTTTTACGTCACGTATATATTATGTTGTTTATATACGTTTTGTGTCTCGCATATATACTTTAATATCATTTTGTTTATTGTCACATATATTGCTAATGTCTATAAATCCTTATTGTTATACATGCATTATTATATGTTTATTTCACCTCGTATATTTTTCGTCTTTATCATCGTTTGTTTTCAACGTAGCATATTGTTTCATATTATTATTTTCATGTCAACTCTATTTGTCCTAATCTTTTCACCTTTTTAAAATAAGGCAATATGCCGATTTTAACATTATGCCAGTGATCTCATTGCTATTGTTGGGTGAATCACGATCGGCTCGTGTTAAAACGGGATATCCTTTTCAAAAGAAATAAAGAACCCTTAAAATACTCGTATCTTAATCGGATCACGACTAAATTTTAAATTGAACTTGTACTTTTGGAAAATTAACACAACGTACGTTTGAAAGATACCAATTTTTGGGCGTCGCGGGGGTGCTAATACCTTCCCCGCGCGTAACTGACTCCCGAACCCTATTTTTCTCTGGACTTTAACGTAGACCTAAATTTAGCCTTTTTACTTAAAAAACGAATTTTTCAGCCAAAAGAGGTTTTAATAGGTGTCCGATCACACCTAAGAAAAAGGATCGGTGGCGACTCCTTTGTTTTAATAAAATCAAAACTTTTCAGATTTTCACAAAATCGCCACAATTAGCGACCAAGCTAAAAGCTAAAATTTTTCGTCGCTACACCGATGACTAAGTTGCTACGGAAGAATGTTTCTTTTATATGGGATGACCAATGTCAGAAGAGTTTTGAGACATTGAAGCAAATGTTAACCAAGGCACCAGTTTTAACATTACCCGAATCAGGAAAGGATTTTATTGTGTACAGTGATGCTTCTTTAAGTGGTTTGGGTTGTGTACTGATGCAAGACGGAAAAGTTATTGCTTATGCATCTCGTCAGTTGAAACCACACGAATGTAATTATCCGACACATGATCTGGAGTTAGCAGCTGTGATTTTTACTTTGAAGATTTGGAGGCATTATCTTTATGGTGAAAAATGCTACATATTCACTGATCATAAAAGTCTAAAGTATCTTCTCTCCCAGAAAGAATTGAATTTGAGACAGAGACGGTGGATCGGGCTCTTGAAACACTATGATTGTGTTATAGACTACCATCCAGGAAAAGCAAATATAGTCGCGGATGCATTAAGTAGAAAAGCTGTAATTGAGTTGAGAGCCATGTTTGCACAGCTCAGTATCACTGATGATGGAAATCTGTTAGCCGAGTTAAAAGTAAAACCGGTAATATTTGAGCAGATTAGAGCAGCTCAGTTGGGAGATGATAAGTTGGTGAAGAAAAGAAAGATGATACAGAGTGGTACAGTAGAGGACTTCAGTATTGATGCACATGGATGTTTAAGGTACCGAAATCGAGTTTGTATTCCAGATAACTCTGAATTGAAAGAACTAATACTTCAAGAAGTACATGATGGCTCATTTGCTCTACATTCCGGAGGTACAAAAATGTATCGTAATTTACGAGATTTGTACTGGTGGCCCGGAATGAAAAGAGACATAGTTGAATATGTTGGTAAATGTCTAACATGTCAACGGGTAAAGGCAGAACATCAGGTACCGACTGGTTTACTTCAGCCTATTAATATTCCTGAATGGAAATGGGATCGTATCACGATGGATTTTGTTACGGGGCTACCGTTGTCAGCGAGTAAAAAGAATGCTATTTGGGTGATAGTTGATAGACTTACTAAGTCAACACATTTCATAGCAGTTAGAATAGATTGGTCGTTACAGAGACTTGCTGAGGTATATATCCGAGAAATTGTTAGATTACACGGTATTTCGGAATCAATAATTTTAGATCGAGATCCTCGGTTCACATCGAGATTTTGGAGGCAATTACATGAATCCTTGGGTACACGACTTAATTTTAGCACAGCATTTCATCCGCAAACTGACGGACAATCTGAACGGGTAATTCAGATTTTAAAAGATATGCTTCGAGCTTGTATTATTGAGTTTGAATCAGGTTGGGAACGTTATTTACCTTTAGCTAAATTTGTTTATAATAATAGTTTCCAATCTAGTATTCAGATGGCTCCGTATGAAGCATTGTATGGACGAAGATGTAGATCACCCGTGTGTTGGACAGAGCTGAATGAAAGAAAAGTAATTGGGCTAGAATTGATCCAAGAAACTGAAGAAACAGTCAAGAAGACACAATGAAGATTAAAAGCAGCTTTTAACAGACAGAAGTCTTATGCTGATTTAAAACGACGAGACATTGAGTATTCGGTTGGCGATAAAGTATTTCTTAAAGTCTCTCCTTGGAAGAAAGTGTTGAGATTTGGCAGGAAAGGTAAATTGAGTCCTCGTTTCATTGGACCGTATGAGATAGTAGAGAGAATTGGACCAGTGGCTTATCGGTTAGCTTTACCTCCAGAGTTACAGAAAATACAAGATATTTTTCATGTTTCAATGCTCTGAAGATATCGGTCAGATCCTTTTCATGTCATAACTACTGAAGATATTGAGCTTCGACCGGATTTATCATACGAAGAAGAACCAGTTGAGATTTTAGCCCGAGAGGTAAAGGAATTAAGAAATAAAAGAGTTCCTTTAGTAAAAGTACTTTGGAGAAGTCATAAAATGGAAGAAGCAACATGGGAACCGGAAGAAACTATGAGAACTCAGTACCCTCACCTATTCTCAGGTAAATTTCGAGAACGAAATTTTTTTTAAAGGGGGAGAGAAATGTAGTGACCCAAATTCTCGGGCACCGAAAAAACGAGTCGTAGGGCCTCCGTCTTAGGAAATTAAGTCCGTAAATATTTATTAAAAATATTTATGAGGATAATTATGAGTTAAATTAGATTTTGATTAAGTGAATCTAATTTAATTAGAAACAATTAGTAGATAAGACTAAATTGAATAAAGTGCAAAAGTTTAATTATAGAATAGAAAATTGTTAAGGGATTAAATTAGTAATTAAACCATAAAAGTGACATGTGTTTGATGATGGATAAATACATGTGTATTTGTATTAATGGTACAAATGTATTAAATGTGTATGTTTACTTATTATTTAAGTAATATATATATTATTTAATTATTTAATTATTATTAATTATATATATATTGTAGTTTATTTAATAAATAAATGGAGACAAGTGTATGATAATAATTGGTGACATGTGTGTGTATGTGTATGTATACAAATGTGTGTATATAATTAGATTTAATTAGATATTTATATTAATTAATTAATAAAGTAAATAAAAGAAATAATAAAAGAAATGAAACAAAAAGATAGAAAGAAAGAACAGAGAAGTCACGAAACAGAGAAAGAAAGGAAAGAAAGAAAAGAAAAAGGAAAATTTGGAGAATTGAAGCTTGAAAGTTAATTTGCAAACAAAGAAACCGAGGCATCCAATACGAAGGGGCAAGAGAAAGTAGTCGAGGAATAGCTCGGAGAAATCGGTTTATATTATCATAATTCAAAGTATTTATTATTGCATATTTAATTGTTTATATATATATGAATGTGCATGAAAATGACTTGAATGTGAATTGTTGATTATTTGTGATTACATTGAGAAATATAAGAGAATTGATTGAAATGTGAAAATGTTTCGGAAATGGAAATGTGATCGAAACCCTATTAACTAGTCGGGCTTAGTGGATATAATTGGCATGCCATAGGATTGAAAGTGTTCAGGGATGCTTCGACCTCGAGTCGATGAGGCACTAGGTGTGCCATAGATTTACTTCGAATAGTTTCGATGAGGCTTTGGTAGCCACATTGCTTCGGCTTGGCCGATGAGGTACTTGGTGTGCCATAGATCTGATTTACTTCGAACTATCCGATGAGGCGTTGGTCGCGACTCTGGTGTGTTTGGTTGGATCCGCGTATCCACCTTGGTCCGAGTCAGGTTAATAGGGCCTATAAGTGAAATGAGCAAAATTATTTGAATCTGGTTATCTGAATTATCGAATGAAAGGTGAAAGAAAATGATGATACGAAATGTGAAAAGAAATTGTGTTATGAAGTTGAAAGCATGAACTTATGTTTATGAATTATGTATACATGAAAGTGTTATGAATTAAGTGTTTACATGTTGGTGAAAATTTTATAATCATTTGAATGATATTAATATGACATGAATTGGCATATTCAATTGACTACTTGTGCATTTATGCTTTGAATCTGATTTGATGTTATTAATTGAATTATGATAATACCACTGAGTATTTTCAATACTCAGCGTACGGTTGTTTTCCGTGCACAGGTTAGGTAAAGTAGAGTCCGGTTCTGCATTCAAAATCATCTCCGACTCCAGCTCATTTTGTGGTGAAAATCTTATCTTCTGGTAATGTGGCATGTACTAGGTTTTAGGTTGTCACTTGTACATATTTAATGTTTTGAATGTGAAAGATGGTGTATCAACTTTAAGGAGTTTGACGTATGAATGGATGATTCCTAAGTTTATGAAATGAATGGTATATAGTTATATGTTATGTGGAAGTGAATTGGAATGGTTTATTTCTGGTTTGAACTTGCAGGAGGTGTATGTAAAAATAAGCAAAAATGCTGCCGAAATTTTTATAAAAAAAAAAATTTTATGAACGAAATCAATTAATAAAGTAAAATATAATTTATATGCATTTAGGATTATACTATAATTTATTGTTAAATAATAATTTTCTTGTTTATTTATTTATTAAGAATTATCTGTAAATTGTCTGATTTGTCTGGTAATGCCTTGTAACCCTATTCCGGGATCGGTTTGGGGTTAGAGGGTGTTACACTGCCAATTTTGAGAAAATGGCCTCGGGAGTCGGTTATGTACGAGGAAGGATTAGCACCCTCGTAACGCCAAAAAATTGGTACCCATTTGATTAGTTGATGTCTTGATGTCGAAACTTGAAAAGATTTTAGAGTACGATCCTTTTATTTGAAAGAAAATCGTAATTAATTGAATAAAATGTAAAGACCTACTCATTTCGAAGGAGAGAATGCCATACCCAGTAAGTTAGGGTCTAACATTTCAGACCTTCGGAATTAAGTTGGTCTTCGATTTTAAAATTCATGTATGGAGGTTCAAGAGAAGGGTATTCGGTCATCCGAGCCTATGAAAAATTGATGCTCAGTAAGTTAGAGCGCAATCTCTCAGAACTCCCAAATGCCGAATATTGCCTTGATTTTGGAAATCACTATCCTCAATATAACGCAACACCACACCCAGTAAGTTAGGGTGTAACGTCCCGAATTTTCAAGAATAGGTTTTTTATTCGAACCTCATACAATTAGATTTGAGAAGGGTACTCGGTTATTTAGATTTAACGAGGAAAATTGGAACCCAGTAAGTTAGGGCACAATCCTCCTGAGGATCCTAAATATCGAACATTGCCTTTATTTTGAAAAAAAAATCATTTTTATGAATTGGAGTAAAAATAACATGTTAAAAGATATGCGTAATAAAAATGAACGTGAAAATGGAAACAATGATAACAAGGACAAAATAATCACAGAGAAATAAATAAATAAGGTCCACAACGCAATAAGTAAATAAGTGAGAATTAATAGAAAAATTTAAATAATAAAATAAAGGGAAAAGTTGAAAAAAAATAAGAAATAAAAATAAAATAAAAGAAATAAAAATAAAAAAGTAATAATATTAGTAGAAATATAAATAGATAAATAAAAATTAGGTAAATTATAATAATATTAGAGTAATAAAATAAATATAAAAAGAAACATAATAATAATGGCAACAATATATTAAATTAGTTAATTTGATAATAAAATTGCGAAAATAAAAAAAAGATTAAATTGAACCTTAAAGCAAAATTTTGGGGCAAATAAAAAATTAATAAAAGGAAACGGACCAATTTGAACGTGCGAATAACAAGGAGGGACTAAAAGGGAAATAATCTCCACCTCCAAAACGCACAGCTTCAAGAAGGATCAAATGCAGTCAAAACAAATTTTAGGGTTATCAAAACAATGAAAACTGAATTGTAAAAATAATAAAAAACGGAACGGCTAAAAGTAATTGGACGAATTTAGGAAAACAAAGAAATCAAAATGAAATGGACAAAATTCCCACGTAATTGAAAGAGGAAAAAAATAATTCAATAGAAATAGAAATAGGAAAAGAGAGAATAATCCAATTCCAAATGAAAGTAAGAACACCCAAAAGTCTCCCCTCTCAAAGAACCAGATACCCCTATTTATATACATGGGGTTTACTAAAAATAGCCTAACTAATTTAATAATAAAATAAAATAAAATAAAATAAAATCTTTCTATTTTTAGCCTTTTACCAAGTCAACAAAATTTGATACCCCTTGATTTTCTCTATCCTTCTGATTTGGCCACAATTTAATGATTTTCTTTCAATTTGGCCCTTTTTGGCTTCAGTTATTATTTTTTTTCCAAGCCCAGGCCAAAATTGGCCTATTACACCATATAGACTCTGTATTAATATTGGTTTTAAGATATAAAGTTACCTTTTGTTTCAATGAAAATCACTTCTGAAAAATGATTTTTGAAAACGATTTATTTTTGAAAATTTAATATTTTTTAGTGTTTAAAAGAATGTATGTAAAATATTTTCTGTTGTTTGAATATATCACATGACCAAATTGAAAAATGTACAAAAATAAAGTGTGAAATAATTTAATATGTGAATAAAGAAATTATGATAAAAGCTTAATGAATGTGTTATGAGATGATGAAATATACATAAACTATTGTAAAAGTGAAATTGTGAAAAAATATGAAAATTTTATGATGACAAGGACTAAATTGTTAAACTTGAGAAAATATGTTGATGAAATAATAAAAGTGTAACAAGATATTGAGATAAATTATGTGATTAAAGTGTAACAAGAAAGAAAATTGATTTAATATAATTAATTAGTAAATTTTGAACTTTTATGAGAAAAAAATTAAATTGAAAAGTTATGAAAATTTATAAATATATATATAATGATTGAAGAATGTAATAGAGAATGTAATATCTTAGTGTTTTGATCCGATGTTCGGATCAAGTATGAGGATGTTACAGTGGACATAACCTTAGCAATTTGAAAAATGTCTTATGAAAAAATATTTGATAAGACATTTTAAGGAAATAAAGAGGTAATTTTATATTGACTGAAAAATCTTTTAGGTTGACCATCCTATTATACATGAAACAAACATTAGAAAAGACTGCTATTATACATGAATCAAACATTAGAAAAGACTGAATATTTTCGGTAAGCCTAAATGTTGAAACCACCTATAACTTGTGAAAAACCTTGTTTAATAGACAAAAGTGAATAATAAGAGTAGTGGCCCTGCATACTTTTATATAAGCGCTCAGCGTAAAACAAGATCGAACATGGTTCAATCCGCTACATTTTTTTTTTTTTTCCTCCTAAACAGAATGGTTCAAAGATGAAAAAACCAATTGTCTGCAGCATTTATCAGATGATAGGACCGACATTTTGGATATAGAATAACAATTAACAAGGAATCACTTCCACACATGAATAAAAAATATATTCAATAATAATAATAGAAATTCTATTTTGCATGTTGAAAGTTCACAAGAAAATGTGGTTGATGTATAAATATTAGTAGTAAATGATACAAATGACTTTCATAATGAATCCAATACAGAAGTTTGTCCAGTGTTGTTCTTCAACAAGATTCTCTAAGAAGAAAAAATCAAGAAGATGAGGGTGAGATATTGAGATCAGCCTTGAGGAAATAGAGCTGCCGTTGCAAATGCAGAACCTGTCAAGCAGACATCCTGAGATAAACTTTTACTTCTAATGAAAAAATATATATTATAACTGAATAACAAGTATCAAACAGGCAAGACCATGAAAGATTATTCAATTCTTAGCCAAAAGCCTATGGACTATTTGTTAGGATATGTGAAAAGCTTTAAGTGGCTACAGTAATTGTCTAAAATGGGGATGATATCCAGAAGAGAATGGAAACTGGTGTTTAAGGAAAACTCATAAAGTCGATTCCTAAAAGGAAATACGAATAATTTGATATAAAAAACAAAGAAAAAAATATATAAGAAACCAGACATTACCTCCCCTTGGAGCAAAGTTGGGAGACAGTCTGCAGATGTAAGGCCTTTCATCTCTGCCTGTAGCTTCTCCTCTTTAAGGCCCAACCAGGTATCTTGAGGCAATGCAAAAAGAAGTACTGTCAGACCATCCCCTATTGATGGAGGTATACCAGAACAACTATTTTGGTCAAAATCACATAAACAACTGGGCTTTGTTTCAGATGACGGAATCAGCATATCAACCATTTGTTCAGTGCCATCAGTAGTTACAGTACCAGAAACCACTGTGACAGGCTCCTTACACACAGATTTTAGAAGTTTTATATCTTTACAGCAACCGTTTAACGACCTAATTTTCCCAGTTAGAAGTCCAGCTCCTTGACAACAAACATTTGCCGCAATGTCAGCCAAGCTATCTGTGTAACCCAAAGGTGCCTCACTTTCGCACAATGAACGCTCAAATCCCAAATATCCCGTCACATTTTTGAATAGTTCAGTCTCTCGTATTTGTTTCAATACTTCTTCCTGAAATTTCAAATTATTCTTTCTATTACTTTCTCTTCCAAGTCATGGAAAGAAATCAGAAAAAGAAATATTTGAACAAATGAAGCTGCAAATTGAAATTCACTCTTTGAAAGGAGGAATTAACGACAAAGATAAATGGTAGTTGACTGAAACATAAACAAATATGCCCATCATACCTTGAGTGCAACCCTTCCTTTCTCCTCTTCACTTAAAACGGGACTGCCATCATCCTGTCTCCGAACCTCTGCAATCCACTTGATGAAATCCCTCAAACTGGAAGGTGCTGATCTAAATACCACACATAATACGTCATTAACATCTTTTAGATTCTTGGAAGTGAGCAAAAGGGGAAGATCTTCCGTTAAGTACTTAGCGACTGCATTCCAATTCTCATGTTTACAGCTCTGCATTTGATACACAGTAGTAGTACCAGTTATCACCTCTTTGAACAATAAAGCTCTGGCAAACATAAAGAACATATAGAAAAAATAAATCCAGATTTGAGAAACACCAAGAGATGGAAAGGAGCTCCACTATCAACTTCAATAATGAAATACTTATCATAATACAATAAGTAAATCTTAATTTCAATATTCCCATATTGAGTTTTAAGATTTTAAATTCCCCTGCATCTCCCAGGTTCAAATTGGATGAAAAATAAAGAGCATAATCAAAATTCCAATGCCACTTTTAAGTTTTAATAATGAATCAGATTTTGCGATTTGTTACTATACTCATTCAACAGTCATTATATAGTAAATTGACACTTGAGAAGGAAAAAGGAAACTAGTAAAACGATTTATATCAAGACATAAAGAAAGTGTTACATGGGACTGATCTGCCAATGATAAATTCAAGTACCATAGTGTAAAGAACAGATGTTGCTTTCTGAAGCTTAGACATAACCATGAACCTGAGAAAAGCAAGCATGAATTGCCATTAGGACACAACCAGGTAGTTGCCACTAATAACAAGCTGCCAGGTTGCACAATTTTCTATAATACAATCAACCAATAAAAGGTAGATTTTAAAATCAAGTTAGAAGCTACAAACGAGATGTGAATTGAAGCTGCGCATACTTGCAGAGAAAACAAAAAAACAATTAAAGTAACAAGTAACAACCATTAATAAGAGCCTAACTATATGAAGAGGAGAAATCAGATTACCCCCTACAATGTCCAGTTGCTTTATCAATAGTATTCATGGCATCCCAAAGAAGCGAAAGAGGAACCCAATGAGGAGGGTATTTGAATCTAGCAACATCCAAAATCAGAACCATGTCCTTTCCATCATGGTAACCCCCTATTGGTGAAAAATGGCCCGTTCCTGTCTGCAACCATTCACATTTTCAAATTGGCAAGCACAAAAATAGAAAAATTTTCAAGAAAATAATAAAGGGTCAATCAGTAGATGTATATACATGTTGAAATTCGAGTCAATGAAATGATTACCTGCTTGAAAACCGCTCTATTGTAGGAGACAATCAAATGGCAATCCTCTGATGAAGTACAAGAGACCACGCGTTCCCGGAAATCTTCAAGGCTAGATTGATCGGTCCTGAAAGGTTCAACTTGAGCACCATTGCAAACAGCCAAACAAGCAACTTTCCCAAAAGTGATGCCTTGACTTTTGATTTTCTCCAGTGGCTCGCAACAATCTAACATTGAATCATCGAACCATCTCCAAGGTCCTAATTTAAAAAAATAATATTAATTAATTCAGTTGGATAGTTCGAAATTTAAGTAAATTATGAAAAAAGGGGGAAGAAAGTACCTTTCCAGGTTCTACCAGGATCGATAGCAAGGGCGTTTAAGACCATCGCGAGAGTGGCGAGTCCGCAATACGCAGGCTCCGATTGCGTTTGGTAGTATGATATTAGTTTGAAAAACCCTTCCGCCGTTCCTCCCGCTAAAGCTTCCGTGAACAATTGCTGTAAAAAGAAAATTAAAAAGATTTGAAAAGATTAGAGAATGAAAGAGATAAATTAGGGGTTATGTTCATTGGTTTCCAGCTACCTTGCCTTCGGGAGAGGAAAACTCGATGGCAGGAGGAGAGGGAAGAACTCTTCTGTAAAGACCCGCTACCGCCATTTTCTGTTTTATTTTTTTCTTTTCTTTTTGGTCGTTGTAAGTTCTAACTGTCACCGTAGCGTTATGACACGGCGGAGGTAGATATAGAGAAACGATCCCAATTCCCAGCCCACCACATTTCTCTAATCCGCGTATGGTGAACGCAAAACTCAGACTTGAGTCAACTCTCCGATTCCACTTTCTTTTTCAGAAATTCCACTTTTCTTTTGGGTTAAATTTTATAAATAGTAACTTTTGTTTACCTCATGTTACAATTTAGTCACTTATGTTTGAAATGTTACATTATCGTGTTGTAACATTTTAGTTATTAAGCCATTAATTATCATTAACAGTATAATTATAAGCTGATAAGGCAAGTTAAATCATCATTTCAAATGAAAATTTTAGGTTAAATTATATAATTGGTCCCTATATTTTTTTCCTTTTGAGCAATTTAATTTTTTTATGATCGTTTTAACTTCTTCTTTTTTTGTTCTCTTCCGCTTCTCTATTTATTCTAATGTAATTTTTTTTGTTGTCCATTTGCTAAAACTAGTAAACATAATCTTTTACCCACCAAATAAAGCAAGTCCTTATTTCTTTTACATGATTCCTAAATTAAATTTCACTCAAACCCAAATAGCAATCATTCTTAATCAAATCTTGATTTGAATATAACTTAATTTTGAAACTAAAATCGGATCTAACTAATCAATATAAAAAACCATATTCTTAATCAAAGCTAAACATAAATTGAATTATTTATATTTAAAACATTTTTTTCTGTTCTAGATTTTTACAAAATCGTGTAGATTATTCCTTTCCTTTTCTTTTATTTTCTGATGAATAAAATTAAGCAAACGATAGAATTGATTTAAACCTTCTTGGATATTACTGAGCAAGCTTGATTGGAAACCGAAAATGAACCAAAGAGAAAGGAGCATGGAACCAAACTGGTTTGGATAAAGTTGAGGGTAAGTTTCATATAGTGGTTATTTTAGTTATTGAGAGTGTAGAGCTCATTTGAAGAATCCGTGAAACAATATAGTTTCGAGAAGGCGAGAATATTATAGGTATGATAGAGAAGGTGGTCATAAGGATTGGTTAGGAGGCTAAAGGAATGAGTTCGAGAAACTTTATTTAGGGTAGATTGACATAAGTCACGGTTGGCAAGGTCTTCAAGTGAGGCGAACTTGTGGGCTAGGTCACTGAGAGTTCCAAATTGGTTCGTTAAAGCAATGATGGACGATAAGGGCTTGTAATTGTAGGGTAAGAATACATGAAGCAAATTTTATTTTGATTTCATCTTTCGCCTTTTCTTTTTCAACATAAAAAAGCTTTAACAAATGGAAAACATAAAATAAAATAAAATAAAAACTATGTTAAAAGAAATGAAGAAGGGAGGAAAATAGAGGGAGAAGCAAAAGAGAATAAAAAAAAAGGAAAAGTTAAAAGAATATAAAAGAAAAAAATTAAATTATTAAAAACGAAAAAATATGGAGACCAATTGTATAATTTAACCTAAAATTAGGTTATCGTTACCCCATTAATGACACAAGTCGAGTCGAGTGATAGTAGTGGCATGAATGTGTTAGGCTTTAATCCCTAATTACCAAATGAAAGTAAGAGGTAATACTGTATTTAAACCTTCTTAGAAGTCATTCCTTAATCAATGTGGGATTATTCACTTTACATTATCAACATTATATTCTTCTGTATTTATTTAAAAAAATATTCTTTTACACCAATATAAAATTTGTTTTATATCCATTTGATTTATTTTTTACAATTTTCAAGTGTGAAATTTTGAATTAACTCAAAACTTTTTTCCTTATAATTTATATTTGAAAATTTGTAGCTAAACATTTAGAAAACTAGTATACTCAAATTAAATTGAGAAATTCTTCTTTATGCTCGAGAAAAAAAATGCGATGTATCAAAATTTCTTAAAGGTAGGTTTGGATGGGCGGTGTGTTTACCTGCAATTAGTGTAAAAAATAGCGGTGGCGGTAAAATTAAATATTTTAGCGATACTATAGCGTGAGACAAAAAAATAAACTAAATGCATTGCATGTAACACCCCCAACCCGTATCCATCGTCGGAATAGGGTCACGAGGTATTACTGGAGTTTATAGAATTTTTTTTTCAATTAATCACATAATAACTCATTTTATAAGAAATTGTATAACTTAAATTTTACCACTCTTCCATAAGCACAAGTATATTTTCATTTGATCATTTGCCCTTTCGACGTATCATATAATAATCGTATTACCATTTAACCAATAACTGGGCACTTGTCTAAGCTTCAACAATAACAGTTGTTAGCATACTTGAACATATTTCATATAATTTTAGAATCGATAAACTCATTTTATTAACATACCATACTCGAGATTATCACTCATCATGGCTTACCTAGTTTCCATGTATCAGCATATTAAAGATAGTCACATGTTCATGTATCATTGTTTTCATGAATTTTGTATATATTTATTTCAGGACAATTCTTAATATTGAATATGCATAATTATCAAGTAAGTTTCATATACATGTATTTTCCATGTCATATTTTAAAATATCGAATAAATATTATTTTCGTGTATTTCAAGTTCAATTTCATGGTTATTGTTTCGTGCTCGAATTATTCCATGTCGAGACTTTATTCATCAAGTCATTCGAAATATCATCGTCATACAATTAATGTTTTTAAGGTATAAGAATCTATAATCATGGATCCATATATTCATCAATAAATTCTATGTACAAATATCATCATTTTATATTTCCATATTTCCAGTATCACTATCATTTTTCATGTACTTCAGGAATATATATGTACGAATCTTTTTATATACATATTCCCTTTTCTGGTTAGGACTTTTACCTATTGAATTTATCGGAATATCAATAATTAAGATCATATAGTATACTTAATATATGCAAATCTATAATCCATTAATTCACATTTACCCTTTTTAGTTATGTGTTTACCATCTTCAATATTTATCCCGTTGAATTTCTCGGAATTTCGATGGATTCCCAATAGTACACTCTTGGTGTACAATCTCATTAACCGTCAATTCATACAGGGGTACACTTTTAGTGTACAATTCCGGGTCCGTCAATTCATATACATGTGTTGCCATGGTATCTTTCAACCATGGTCTTATTCATTGTCATGGTATCTTTCAACCATAGTCTTATTCATTGCCATGGTATCTTTCAACCATGGTCTTATTCATTTTCTCAATTTGTTGCCATGGTATCTTTCAACCATGGTCTTATTCATTGCCATGGTATCTTTCAACCATGGTCTTACACATTTCATTTCAGTAAGCACACTCCAGCGAACCTCACTCTCCCGCGAACCTCAATTCTTTGCACACTTCCGCGAACCTCAGCTCCCATGTATTCTTCGGAAGGGCCTATACACATGCATTCTTCGAGAGAGCCACCAGCACACTCCCGCGAACCTCATTTACCATATATTCTTCGGGAGGGCTGATATTAGGATTACCCTTCCGGGCTTAATCCTTTTTCCTGTATTCTTCGGGAGGGCTAATAATAGCATCACCCGTCCGGGCTAGATCCCTTTTTACCGTCAATTCCTTTTCAGAGATCCATCGAATTTTCCTTTCATTCAACCGGGATTTCTGCCCATTTTTATCAAATATATCAATGTTTCATCAATTTTCATATAATGAACATTCAATTCATATTCACATCAATAACATACATTTCAAGCATTTAAGAATATAATTCAAGTTACACGAACTAACCTCGTTGCTTGTTCGTGTTTATAAATTCATTAATCCGATATCTTTTCTTTTCCACGTTCAAGTCTCGTATTTGAGTCGTTCGGAACTTTATAAATAAATTTGACCATTGTTTCCATTCATTCCATATTCTAATACATTCAATTAATGCTCTAGGCAAAATTACCATTTTGCCCCTAAACTTTTAATTAATGACGATTTTACCCTTAGGCTCAGAAAATAAAATTCTTGCAATTTAATCCTTATTTCCAACCGTTATCATCATATATTTTCATCACAGCCCATAAATTCTATAATTATCAGAATTTTTCCATAATTTCAACACTTTTCAATTTAATCCCTAAAACATGTTTTTTTCCCGATCTTGAACTAAATTAATAATTTCATTTAAATTTTTTTCAATTTAAATAATGAAATAATCCATTTCATGCAATTTGGTCATTTCTAACATTTTTACAAAATTGCCCATAAAGTTTTACTTTATTTAATTTAGTCCCTAAGCCTAAAACATACAAATTAGCCATACTAACTGAATATTCATACATATTTTCATCCTCCTCCACTCCATTCCACATCCTTAATTTATATAACATGCTTATAAATAACATTATCAAAACTTTCACTATTTACTTATATGTATTTTCAAAATTGTCCATTTGAGTCATAGTCACTAAATTATTTATATCTTGAACTACAGAACTCCAAATTAAGATCCACTAATTTTCCCTAAAACTAGACTCACATATCTTCTTACCATAAAATTTTCAGAATTTTTGGCTTAGCCAATAAGTACAGTTTATTCTTTAAAGTTACCCTTGTTCTGCTGTATAACTGTTCCGACCTTTTTTCATTAAAATTTAATTATCTCCTCGTACGAGACTCGGATGATGTTCCCGCTTATTTCTCTTGAAAATAGACTCATTAAGGATTTCAAAAATATAAATTTAAGTCCTTAATTATTTTTATACAATTTTTGGTGATTTTCCAAAGTCAAAACAGAGGATCCCAAAATCATTCTGAACCAGTCTCACAAAAATATAAATATCTCAGAATACAGAATTCATTTACTTGTTCTATTTCTTTTATATGAAAATAGACTCAACAAGCTTTAATTCCATATCTTACTCAACTTCTAAACAGTTTCTACCATTTTTGGTGATTTTTCAAATTTAGCTTACTGCTGCTGTCCAAAACTGTTTTAGTGCAAGATATTAATTATTAAGTTTATATCACCCTTATTTTCTTTCTCTACACCATTTCCCATCACTTTATCTTATTTTCTCTTCACTACCATATCAAGAACATAGAATCATATATAAGGAAACTCTACATTAACATCATTTACATGCTTTTTCAATAATATTAAACTTAAAAATACATGGAAATCTTGATGTTCTTACCTTGTTTTATTGTTTCCAAACTTTAACTTCACTTTCTCTCTCCTCCAGCTTCTATTTCTTGAATCCAACTTGATATTCTAACTCCTCATAGCCTCCTTAACATTTTTCTCCTTCGGTAGCTATGGAAATTCTTTTGATTTCTAGGTGAAAATGGTGAATTTTTTGTGGAAGGACCAAATTGTAAAGAAATGAAAGTTTCTTTCTTCCTTTTTTTCTCCATACGTTGAGTGCATGGAATGGATGGTATGTTCTCTCCTTTTTTTTTTTTCCACACACATACATATATATAGACTAAATAAAATAATAAAATAATAAAATATCTTATTAAAATATCATATAAATAATAATTATCTAATTAAATAATTATAAAATATCACCAACATCATCATTACTTTCTAGATTTCTCTCTCCTCCAATTGACCATTTTGCCCTTTGTGATCTTTCAAAATTCCATTCTTGAGTCATCACTTAATTTGGTAAAATTACAATTTAGTCCCTCATAATTCTTCACCTATTCAATTTGGTCCTAATTCATCCATTTTTCCTAGTTTCTAGATTATTCCATCCTTAAAATATTTGCACTATTGGTCCTTCAAATTTTCCATATTTACACTTTAACCCCTTAAATTTTAAGTATTTACTCTTGGGCCACAAGACTTTTCTCACTTTTACGATTTAATCCTTTCTTGGATTAATACATCATAATATACTTCCTACATAGATTTTGTTGACATAGTTCAAAATTTCTCTTTTTATTTCTTTATTTCCTTCTTTTACTATATCAAGAATAGAAATTTTCGGGGTATTACATTACACCTCACATCCAAACCTATACTAATTGTATCAATACCAAAATTCTAACATTTTAATTAGAAAAAAGTTTATATACATTTTTTTCCAAACCATAATTTAGCGTTACTTTAAAAAAAATGTCTTGGAAAGGTGTTTTTAAATAGTATTTTTGAGAAGTGTGATTTAAGTTTTTATGTTTATTAAAATCATTGTGAAAAATAAATAAAATGCCTATTTAAGATATAATATTGTAAATTAAAGATAAAATTAGCTTAAATAATATTTAAATTCGTTAATATTATGATATATAAAATTTTAATTTTAAGTGATTTTAAGTAATTAATATATATTTTTGTAAAAAATAATTTGAGGATATAAATCATGTTTTAGATATTAAAATCACACATAAACAAATTAACAAAACTTTTGGAATAATTAATTCAAATACAATATATCTTTCATTTCTGGTATTTGTGATATTACCACAATGCCATGTTAACATTATTTTAGTATTAACAAATATTCCTATTAAATTATAATAAAAATATAAATTTATGGTAATTTATTATTAATATTGTGATATATAAAACATAAATTTTAAATACATTTTAAAATTATATTATGGTAAATTTAAATGCATAAATTTATTGTTTGTCCCTTTAAAAATTTAGGTTAAACACATCTTGGAATTTAAATTTAACAATTTTTCTCACATTGGAACCTCAACTTTTTTTATTTAAGTTAAGCTTTCAATTTGACAATTGTTTCCACATTAAGACCTAAACTTTTTTTTTATCCAAGTTAAGTCTTGAACTTGGCAAATATTCCCACATTGGGACTTCAGTTTTTTTTTTATCCAAGTTAGTCCTTAAAAACCCTAAAGTTCAAGTCTTAATATGAGAACAACTGCCAAATTCAAGACCTAACTTAAAACCATAAAAAATTCATGCCCTAATGTAAAAAAAGTTATCAAGTTCAAGCCTCAAATAATAATTTAGTCCTAAAAATTATATTATTTGAATGAGTGTTGTTGTCATGATTGGCCCTGAACTCTTGTGTACTTGTACAAAAAAAATATAATTTAGGACTTATACTATTTTATCATGTATCAATTTAATCGGATATTTTATTTATATAAATATCATATTGCAGATTAAGTAAAAGTTCGGATATGAATTGTAACATTAACATTTTGGATAATGATATTAAATTCAAAATTTAATATTTACAACACTTATTTCTTATTCTAAAATTATTATTATTTTAATAAAAATATGTGATGAAAATGAAAACCCCTTTTGATAGTTCAATGCTAAACTCGTGGATGACCAAATATATATATAAAGGGTCATAAGTTTAAGTACATGTAACTAGTTAAGCCACAACCCTATAAAAGTTAAAATACAACATTTCCTTAAATGAGCCAATGCCCCACCATTGACCATTACGAGTTAATATATTATTTGGTGTTTGAATTTAGTTTTAATATTTAATTTGATATTTATTTATATTTTTTGGTGTTTGAATTTAGTTTTAATATTTAATTTGATATTTATTTATATTTTTTACTAGAACACATATATCAAACATTCATTAGACCTAAACTTACTCATGGATCAAGTCACTCGTCCAAACCCAAAGGCTTACTTAAAAAATGGGAGGGCTTCAACAAAACACGAGACCTGAAAAATAGGCTTGAGCCTTGGGCAAGATTTTTTTACCCGAGCCCAACTCAGCCTAAATATTATGTTATGAAATAATATTTTATTAATTATATATATTAAATAATAATTATATATTTATATTAAATTACTAATCCAATAATAATTAAACTTATTGCCCAATACCTAAAAAAAACTTACCCAACCTAAAATATAATATTTTATATTTTATATTTTATATTTAATACAATAAAATATTTATTATATTTATTTGTGTTTTTTAATATAATAAAACATTTATTATATATATGGTGTTGTTTTTTTAATATAAATACTTTTTAATGTGTTAGTTTTTTAATGCATTTAGTGTATTATATTTTTAAAATTTTAATTATAAATAACAAACAATCTAAAAAAATCAAATTTGGGTGGGTTGGATAGGGCAAAAAGTAAGCCCATTTTCTAGTTCGGGTTAATCTCGAACTTGGAAAAGTGGTCTAAATACCTTACATTGGCCCAGTCCAAACCCTGTCTAACCCATAAGTACTTCTAATTAAACCATATGATATTATTTAATTTTAGTACAAATTTAAACATTAAATCAAACTCTAAATACCAAATTGTATATTAAACCTATCAGTTTAGGGCAGGCGAAGAAAGCATATACCATAATTGATATATGTCCAAACAAAGACAAGAACATGTGTGGTTTTACATTAATGTCGCCTAACTGGTATCATCAAACTATAATTCGAGGGTGGAAATTTTCATTCCTTTCTTTTGATTCCATTCATAATACTTTTGTCTTAACCCTAAAGCATTTGTCTTTGTCACTGACTCATTCATTGCCCTTCTATTTTTGTTTGTTCATATCCTAGTTGCCACCCTTTGTCTCTCCCAATAATTTTTATATTGTTGATTAAGTCTTAATTCTATTGATATGGATATTATTGTTAATACAATAAGGATATGGGTTCGAGTACGTTGAAATACATTATCTTCCTATTTATGAATTGGAAGAAATTATGAGTAATTCTAGACATTGTATTAAAAAAAAATCTTTACGGAGAATTTTTTTTATTAAATTATAAGCTTAGATTGGAATTTTACAAGGTTGTTCAAGGACAAGGGGATGAAATCAAATGGAAAAATCCATGCAAAATTGATATTTACAGAGTAGTTTTTTATCCAAGTGCCTCTTCATTGTTTCTCAATGAACCATGTTGAATATAATAAATAAATGAAAATGAAGGATCAAATTTTATATAAAGTTGCATTCTTGAAGGGTTTAATGTTAATTTTCTATAATTGGGTTATTTCTAGTTTTATTATTTTCTAAAATATGTATATTTTATTATTATTATTAACTTCTTAATTAAGTTTGGTGTCACGAGACAAAGATGACATCAAACTTAAATTAAGAAATCTGGAAAATAACTTTACACATTTTAAATGAATTATATTATTATGGTGCCATTTTTATTTTTTAAACTAATCTATTTTACTCTAATTTTTATATATTTTGCATATATTTTGTTATTATTATTAATTTTTAAATTATATATTTATTTATTAGATGTTATTTTTAAATACACATGTAATGTAAATATATTATTTTTACATGCATATGTGTGTATGCAAATACATTTATTGATTTAATTAAAAAATTATTAAAATTTTAAAAAATAGTTCAACTATCAATTCAACTGATTTATTCTAATTTTCGGTCCAATCAATTTAATACTATTCTCCGAATTGATTCTGGCGTATTAAAACATCATTAAAAAATTAAATAAAGAAAAAGGACATGTCATAAATTTTACCAAAAATGAAGACTCGGTGAAAAGAAGTGATTAAGAAAGAATAAATATAAAAATCATAATATAAGATTTCTCTTAGGTTATTTTTGGTGTCTAATCTAAGATCCATTCGGCCATGTCAGTGTCACTACCACAGTGCTCTCAACCAAGATGGAGATTGGTGAAAAGTAATAGTTTTAAAATTCATTGCTACTGATAACGTTGTTAGGTTGGCAATTACACATAGCAAGTTTGAGGTTGTTGAACCATCTCCCCTCAGCTAATTAACTGTCCCCTCAAAAGAACCTTTATATAAAGTGAAGGGTTGTCACAAAGGACAGTACTTAATAATATCTTTTGGTAATGGCAAAGGTATTAGCAGAAGAAAAAGGATCAGCAAATGGAAGAGATGATGACTATACTGAAGATGGAAGTGTGGATCTTAAAGGCAGGCCTGTGTTGAGATCTATAACTGGAAGATGGAAAGCTTGTTCTTTCATTGTTGGTAAGTAGTATAAAAACCAATGCTATATATATATATATATACAGTGTTTGAGGGAAACCCAGAAAGCTATTTATGTATTTGCAGGATATGAAGTGTTTGAGAGGATGGCATATTATGGAATAGCATCAAACCTAGTGGTGTATTTGACGAGGGAGCTGCATGAAGGAACAGTGAAATCTTCGAACAATGTTAATAACTGGGTTGGAACAGTGTGGATTACACCAGTTTTAGGGGCTTATATTGCGGATGCTCATCTGGGTCGCTACTGGACTTTCCTTATTGCCTCTGCCATTTATCTCTCGGTAACTTCTTTTTCTTCTTTTCAGACAAGAATTACTGTTGAAATGTATAGTATTTTCATTTACACAAATAAGGTTACAATCTCTAGTTTATATAAAATCTATTACGGGTGCAAATCAAATTAATTAACCACGCCACGTATTTACAATCAAAAACACGAGGTTTTTCGTTATTTAAATCGCAGCTTTATTATCGCAAAATAATATGGCTGGTTCTTTGTTCTTAAAGTTAAGTTCATCCAACAACCCACTTAACTCTCCCTTACCCATAAATAATTTCTAACCATATGTGCTAACAGCCTATATTTACAATCAATAATTTCTATAACTATTCGTAAATCCTCCCCAACCTATAAATAAAAGGATAATACGTTTCAACGCACTTGAACCCACATCTTCCTACATTAACGATAAAACGCATACCAATCCAACAAAGCTTCAATTGGCTCCTATATATCTCTTTTAAACACTCACTAACTATGAATATTTATATGTATCTATTTGTATACTAAAATATAAATTTAGTTTATCTTCGTCCCCTTAAAATAAATTTCATATATTTATATTTATAAAATTTTCTTTTGACATATAATTATATGTATGTGTTTACTAAATAAAATTAAAATAAATATTAATTTTATCTAAATTTTACAATAATTGACATAAGTATTGATAAAAAATCATTTTATATTTATATATTCCATACAAATATAATTATTTTTATTTAATATAAAAATAAATTGATATATTTATTTCTTTAAATGAATATATAATTGAATTCAAATTCGTATAATTGAACTAAATTAAAGTTCATTTATCTTGATTATTTCTTTATAACATAAATTTAAGTATAATTGGTTTTTTCATATCAACTGATAGCATTGAAAAGTAAGTTTTTCCTATGTTTAATGTATTTATGACCAATATATTTATAATCAAATCGATCGGTCAAATCAGTTGATTCATAAGTTTTTTCTATGTTTGATGTATTTATGACCAATATTTTCATAATCGGATCGGTCGATCAAATCAGTTAATTCATGAATTGGTATAGATCAATTGAACTGACAAAACTAGTTGAACCGAATATTTTTAAAATACTTTTATTTTATTTTATTTTATTTTATTTTATGAATTTTCAATAATTTATTTAATTTGAATAGATAAAATTAAGTACCAGTAATATAATCAGTTCAATCACGGTTTTAATTTCGAAAACTTTTTTTTTTCATTTTCAAATTCATGGTTTTAATTTTTTTTATAGAGTAATTCATAGTTTTAATTGAAAGTTTAGAATTAACAAAGGCTACTAGGTGAAGCCTAGGTGGGTAGGTCTTTTGCCACATGAAAAATTTTAATTTAGGGTGCAATTAATAAATGGTTGTTTGTCTATTTTTTACTTATAAAGTTGAGGGTTGAATCCTACTCACGAAAATAGAAAACATTTAATGGCTAATCTTTTATTATATTAAAAAAAACAAAATATTCAAATTATTATATTTAGTTTTTATTTGAAATTATCTAAAATAATATAAAATATTATATTAATAAGTTTAACTTTATAAAATTAAAATTTATTATCATTAATTTTTATTAACATAACAAATTGTTTTTATATGTAATTTTTCGATTTATCAAACAATACCTTAATCACTTTCAAACATTAATTAAATCCTTTTGTAGCTCTTTGACTAAAGGAAAATTACAATTTTAGCACTCACAATTAATAATTCAATTTAAACTTTTTTAACATAAAATTTTTTATTTTATCCCTCAAAATTTTATAATTTTATATCAGTCTCCCAACACAAAATTCCTAATTTCCTTAAAAATCTGGATGAGTTTATTTGTAAGTGAAGAAGAAAAAAACTATGACCTTTGTGATTGGTGTTGGTTGTCCATCCATTTTACCTTCATTATTATGATTTTTTTTTTTTAAATCTAGACTTGTTATAAAGTGATGAAATTTTCTCATTTATGTTAATTCAAGACAAGATAGTTTTGTTCCTATTATGAAATTGCTAAATTATTGTTTAAAAATGTGCAAAGATAATTTAATCAACGTAAAAAGAGAAATTGCTGAGTGTTCTTTTATACGTATTTTTGTACTTACATAAAAATATTTACATCTGAGATTTAATATCGTAGTGGAGAGTTGTTGGCCAATGGCTAAGCTCGATCCATGCATGATTGGCGACATGAATTCCTGATATCATGGGTTGTGGGGAAGAACTATTTAATGATAGTGAGACATGGTTTTAAATTTTAATTGTGAAACCAGACACTGTTTGATTATCAGTTTAATGCAGTTGACTTGACATGTCTTCCTCCATGTCCCATCCCATCCCATCCCATCCCCATAGATGAATCTTTTGATGTCATTTCAGTTACCTCTTTCCCAAGTAATCCATAAGTTTCAAACCCAAAAAGTGAGATAAAGAAGGCATTTACATGTGCGTATACACACCATTCTCGTGTTCGATCCAATGCCATGCTTGCACTGATGAATTTTCATTTTCATTTTCATTTTAGATGGGATAATGATAATAATTTTGTTTAAACATGTATGGGAAAATAAACAGGGAATGTGCCTCTTAACCCTAGTAGTTTCAGTGCCTGCCTTGAGACCTCCATCATGTGGTCATGGCTACAAAGCAATAAACTGCAACAAAAGAGCCTCGGGTTTCCAAAAAGGCATATTCTACTGTGCACTATACATAATCGCAGTAGGAACCGGTGGAACCAAGCCTAATATTTCCACCATGGGTGCGGACCAGTTCGATGACTTCGAGCCTAAGGAAAGGGTTCAAAAGCTGTCTTTCTTTAACTGGTGGATGTTTAGCATTTTCTTTGGCACCCTCTTTTCCAACACTTTCTTGATCTACATACAAGACAATGTGGGGTGGAGTTTGGGTTATGGCATTCCAACAATTGGTCTCTTGGTCTCTGTCTTGGTGTTCTTAGTGGGAACTCCATTCTATAGACACAAATTGCCTTTGGGCAGTCCTTTTACCAGGATTTTCCAAGTGCTTGTGGCTGCTGTTAGGAAGTGGAACATGCCGGTCCCGACCGACCCGAAAGAGCTTCATGAGCTTAGCTTGGAAGAGTACTCAAAGTCTAAGCAATTCAGAATTGATTACACCCCTTCTTTAAGGTTGGTTCTCTCTGTTTTTAGCAGCTTATTAAGAACTTCATTGACTGATTATAACTGTATTTTGTCTGTAGATTCCTTGATAAAGCTGCTGTAAAGACTGGGCCAAACTCAGCACGGAAGCTGTGTCCGGTGACTCAAGTCGAAGAAACTAAGCAGATGGTAAAAATGGTCCCCATTTTGGTAGCAACATTCATTCCAAGCACTCTAGTAGCTCAGATGGGAACATTGTTTATCAAACAAGGAACCACCCTCGATCGTAGCATGGGTCCTCATTTCCAAATCCCCCCGGCTTGTCTCACAGCATTTGTTACGATCTTCATGTTGATCAGCATTGTTCTATATGACCGGTACTTTGTTCCAATAGTGAGGCGTTACACCAAAAATCCCAGAGGCATCACATTGCTTCAAAGAATGGGAATCGGCATTATCTTGCAGATCATTGTTATGATAATTGCTTGCTTTGCTGAAAGGAAAAGACTCAGTGTCGCTCAAGAGCATCAGAAACTGGGTGCATATGATTCTATTCCTCTCAGTATTTTCATACTTCTACCCCAGTTTGCCTTGGTAGGGGTGGCTGATGCATTTGTGGAAGTTGCAAAGCTAGAATTCTTCTATGACCAAGCACCAGAGGGGATGAAAAGCCTCGGAACCTCATATTTCACTAGCAGCATTGGGATCGGGCATTTCCTTGGTAGTTTTATTTTGACGACAGTTTCTGATATGACTAAGAGGCATGGTCATAGAGGGTGGATATTGGACAACCTCAACACCTCTCACCTGGACTATTATTTTGCCTTCTTGGCTGCACTAGGCTTCTTAAACTTCCTCTTCTTCTTGGTTGTGGCCAAACTTTTTGTTTATAATGCAGATGTGAAAGAATACGACACAGGATTGCAGGAAGCCACGGATGCTTCACAGAACAAAGCTTCAAGTAAAGTCGAAGCCTTAAGGGCTGGTACAAGTTACTAATATCACATGTAATTCCAGTTCATGGCTGTTATAATGGTATTGTACAAGTCAAAAATAACTTTGCTCGTGTAATGATGAAAATGCCCCATCCAAGTTCAATTAGTTGCTGCCAAACTCAAAAGAGATCATATGACTATTACAATACAGATATACAGAGAAAGAGCAAGTTCTACCTTCAAAAACAGGACTAGCCCATTTACTGGTCATTCTTAGCTAAAAAAAATCAATCATCATTATTTAGTTAGTTGACAAAAGGCTGCAACTTACATGCTGCAATTGATTCTAAAAGCCATGTATGTCCAATGACTTGTCCACCTAATTTTGTGGCTATATCCTGTGCTTCACTAACCCTCTGCCAAATAATTGTTACTTCTTCTCCTAACTCAGATCCTTGAGGTGCATCCAGGTTATACACAACAACCATCTTTGTTTGAGCTGTCCGTTCAACATTTTTGTTTGCCACTAGTTCCTCCATTCTTCTCAAAACAATACCCCCTGCGGTGACAACTAGATTTTGAAGATCTTCCTTGTAACCAGACACAAAGTCACCCACAAAATAAAAGCTAAAGCCATCAAAGAGCTTTGGTGCCTGCAAGAGAAAGAAGTTAATTATTTGCAAAAGTAACATTACCAACTTGAAAAACTAGCACACTTGAGCTCATAAGAGTAAGACTCACATTATCCAATACCCTGAGTCTGCCAGTTTTAGGACCATCACAACACCCATGGTTGTCAAGACTAACTTCATAAGGTTCTTCATTCAAAGGATACATTGCTTTCACACATTCCTTTATCCCTGTAAAGTCAAGCTTGCATATCAATTTTTGGGTGGTGATTGAACTTTAACCAAGCACAAATGGAACAAAGGAAAAGAAAAATGAGGCCCATGGATAGAGTGGAAAAAGAACAACGAACTCACAATTTAATTTAAGAACCCACTTCCCATTTGAAATGGCCATGAGAACTTTAAGTGTCCTAGTGCATGCACCATTCTCATCTGTAGAGGCAATCACATGAGTGACATCCGGCCTCCAAAACTTAGATACAGTTACACCAATCATTTTTGCAAACTTGACCAGAAGAAACTGCAATAAAATAAAACAATAAATAACTAAATAAATAACACATGAAAGTCAATTGCTGTGAAAAGAAAAGCCCATTAAGGGTATTCTATCAATGAAAGAATTTCCAAATTAGATTTTGCGTATCCATTTCATCAATCATGAAACTTTTAACACCAAAAAGAATCAATTAACGAGAAATTTCAATACTTGCAAAAATATCATTAGTATACGAGTTTACCTTTCAGCACAATAAAACACATACGCAAGTCAAAGATACAATTATTAAAAAAGATAACTACTCAACAGAAAAATGGGTTTCATCTAATCTAACCTTCTCCTCAGGAGACAAAGCAGATCCACAGAAAACCCAATCTTTTTTATTCTCTGGCTGGCCCCAAAAAGTGTTGGATTTCAGCTGGCCACTGCATGCAGAACCACAATCACTTTACCCTCCAGACAATTCAATAACCAGTTTAAGATTCCATAACTGGAAACAAAAACTAGAGAAATTACAACTTCAAATAATTTGGCTTTTTTTGCCATTTCTTTCTTCTTAAGAGATAGTAAATGAAAAATAAAATAGTTAAGTCCCTCAAAAAGCATGCAAAGGAGTTATACACCTGCGTAAGACATCTTAAGATATTTTAATTGATTAATTACCTTTCAGTTGGCACTCTATCATCGGCAGATAGACAGTTTCCAGGCTTCTCATTTGGGAACTTGGCTGCAGAATGGGCCTTTCTAGACTTCTCACTTGGAAACTTGACAGAAGAATGGGCAGGACAAAGCACAAGAAAGTCCTCCTATAAGAGAGGAAAAAAGTTGTAAGCAAAAAATTGAAGTTGCAAAGCATACAAAAGGAAAAGCAAAACATCAAAGAATCAAAGCATATCTCATATAAAACATGGTATAGCAGAATTACATAGTCCCATCGACATTTTGGAATCTCTTTTGCACAAGGGAAATGATAGCTTCTGCGGCAAGACTTCACATAACAGCCAAGTGCAGCACCCTTTAGTCCACATCTGCTGCACTTCAGCTTTGCACCCCTTGCCAGTTCTGGTTTAAGGTTCTTAACATTGTCGCCAACAAAATACACTTGAGGTGCCCTGCATTTGAAGACAATATGAGTGTATTTCTAGCAGCAAGAACGCTACAACAAAAAGAAAAAGCTAACCGTGTCAAAATAAAACATGACCATAATATATAAACAAGTTACACTGAAACTACCATCTTCCCCAACAAAAACCCATAATTTCCCTTTCACTTAAACATTATACAATTCAAAGTTTCCAACAAAATACCATTCAATACACGAGCTGTGAACATGTATAACATTTGAGCCAAATGATGCATCTCCCGTTACTGGTTTTCCATTGATATAATGTAACATCATTCCAGTGGCCTGGGAAATTTATAAGAATACAAGCTCTAGTAACTTCCTTGTATGAGGAAAGCCAAAAAATTTCAAAATATAATCTTAAAGATAAATTTTAATAAAAGGGAGAATCAAATAATGCTCAACAGGACCTTACCTCCGAGATTTTAGAGGACTGGCAAAATTCACAAATAGCCCTATTTCCATTCATGTTCTCTGATGTCACAAGCAAACCAGTACCAGCAAGGGGTGCTCCATTTTGAGACCTTAATTGACAATCAGAAGTCACAATGTTTTGAGCTTGCAGATCTGATTGACAACAATCCATGGTTTTTGCACCCCCCTCTAACGTCCCATAGTTCAACCTCTTTTGTCTCTTGGAATCACATAAATGACCATCAATTCCTAAAACAGAATCATTCTGCTTCAGACTTATCATATCATCAAAATTTCTCTTCCCCGCTCCCTTGGCTGGAAAGTTTGCAGGACTCTGAGAAATCATTGAGAGACTGTGAGCAAGTAATATTATAAACAAACAGATGCAACAAAATTCAAAATGCTCCACAAGAAATAGCATAAACATAAGCAGTCCAAAGACCAAGGGAAGTGTTATACAGCTACAAACATAAATGGTATAAACAAAGTTAAAGAATTTATACATGCAGCTATAACATAATGTAGGAAAGGTGAATTCTTACATGCTCGCTATCATTGTCAGAGACCTTGGTATCACCATAGGAAGGCGGGCTGAGGGATGCTTGATCAGCTTGGCTCATGATGATCTGCCTATTCCTAGACTCTTGAGATGCCCCTATTTGTTTATGGGAAACTGATCGTAACAAATCAACTCCATCTTTGTTAGGAGTCTCGTATCCTACATCTGTAGCACGCCTTAGCATGCTGCACTTATCAAATTTTTCATTTTTGCCAACCCCATCTTCAATGGAATGAGAAAGGTTGGCAGAAAATGCAGAATCCAAACTTCTATAGATACCTACTATATTCTCCATGAAGGTCAAAGGCCTTAGATCTGCAGCCAACACAGCCACTTTTCATCCATAAAATGAAACTCATAATACAAAACAAAAAACAATTTCCAAATAATCATGGAAAAGCAGAGAGCGTACATCCTAATACCTACCAATAAAATTAAATATTATCTACTTAAATTTTAATTTAATTTGGTTTTAAAATTAATAGACTAAAAATTAAACTCAAATTAACTAAACCAAAAATAATCCAAAACATGAAAACCGATATTAATAAAAAAATTTTAGACCACAAATGGACTCAAACTAAATCCGTCAACTCAATAAGTCCAGAAATAAGATAAACCTAAATATTAACCTTCTTTAACTCCGCCGCCTTTTTTCGGAAATGAAAATTCAAAGTAAATAAATGAAATGTACCTCGATTTGCGCATTGAACTTTGCAAATAGGGCACTCTGAACCAAACTCAGTTCTTGCTACGCACGAACTGCAATATTTTCGGAAAGACAAAAAAAAATTAAAACCAAGCAATGAATAATCAAAATTCGAAATGGAGATGGAGAAGGAAAAGACAGTAACTCGCAGAACAAATGATCACATGGGAGCAACAATGGCCGCTTAAACAAGTTCAAACTGCGAAAAAAAACCAGCATTTAAAATTATAATAAATCCAAAATCCGAAACTCAAAAAAAAAAAAAAGGCGAAAATAACATAACACGAACCAGAGAGGACACTTAAGCTCGAGACCCAGTTTTTGGAGATGAAGAACCCAAGGATTCATGGCTCTGCTACTATTCTGCTTAGTCGAAAAGCTCATTCTTTGAGAACTCTAAAACTAAACCCCAAAATGCTCTCTTCCGAGAGTGAATTAAAATAAAATAAAAAGGAAAGCGAGGGGTTTTCAGCGATGGGACTGGTTACGAGGGTTATAGAGGAAGCTCTAAACGACAGAGGGATCTTTCGCATCTGATTGACGTGGGTGGATATGTTTACACTTGGACGGCTGAGATTTGTCGGGTTAGAAAAAGGCGGCCTTTGAGATTTCTAGTTGGCGGAACTGAATGGGTTTATGTTTTTTAAGTTCGCCCGCGTGTTTTTTTTCTTTTTTGTGTTAATGATCTCCCGCGCTTTCGTCGTTGATTTTGAAAGGATTCCTCAAATTTTCCCGCGTATTTATTTATTTACTTTTGTTTTTTCAATTTTAGAAATCTATGGTTGTGAGCACTTTTCAATTTCCTCAATTTTAGGGTAAATTTGAATACGCAATCGAATAGGTGCGGTATATTTAATTTATTTTTATTTTACATTACAATATTATTATAATGGTTAATATTACAGTTATTATTATTTTTATACTAATTATAAGTAAATATATTGCTCATTTAAATACACTTTTAATGAAGTAATATTATAATACCTTAAAAGGAAAATAGGATTAAGTGCAAAGGATTTTGCTAACTTTTCTTTTCTTTTGCTATATTATCCCAAATAAATGTGATACAAAGCTTAATAAGTACAATACTCACTCAAAGTTTTTTTTTTAATTAAAATATGTCCTAACTTTCTTTATTTTTGTAAATTTTAAATTTAATTTTTTTATTTTTTAAATTTCAAAATGTTTAATCTATGATTTAATATCAATTTTCCTATTTTAGTATTTTTTTTGTTCTAATTTGATACTTAAAGTATACCAATTTATTTTTAAACTTTTTTTAAATTACAAATTTTTTATAATACTTTTACATTTTTGTAATAAAATTATCAATTTAAATGTTTTTCTATATTATATATTTATGAACTTTTCTATATTTATTTCTATTTTTTATATTTTTAATGTGTATATACATTTAATAAAAGAAAATATTTGTTTTTTACATAAAGATACCACATGAGGCTTTGTACTCGGCTATAAGATTCTTTTTAACACTTGTCAATAAATGGACTAAAAAATATAACTGATGCATACTTTATATACAAAACTGGGAAGTGAGGTATCAAATTGAGAAAAAAAACTAGGTACCAAAGTGAAAAAATGAATATACTTCAGGAGCTAGATCGTGAATTAAGCCATTTTAAAATTAATATCTAATTGTTAACATTATTAAAATAATTTTTTTAAATTTAGATTTCTTTACCATATAATTTGTTAAATGACTATTGACTAAGTATTGTTTTTATTTTAAAATGTCATGTCAACAAATTTAAAAAAAAATAAAAGTGATAACAATTGAACTTAAAATTTGAAATCTAAAAACTAAAAAATACAATGAAAATAGAAAATTATTTTTTAATTCCAAAATAATATATTTTTTATAATTTTATTTTTAATTTTAATCATTTTTATATTAAAAATATAGTATGGATAATTATCATTTTTTAGTAGATTCTAAAAAAATCTATAATTTATTTTAATTTTAAATACTTTTTATATACGATAAAAATTAGACAATTTCTAAATTAAAAATAATATGAAATTTATAAAATTTAAAAATGATATTTTTCTTCATATTTTTATATCTTTTCGAATTTTTATAGTTTTTTAATTTTAATTTTATATAGTTTTATACAATTTTTGAATTTGTAGTTTTTTTTTTAATTCTATTCAATTATTTGGATTAATAATTACTCTATAGCGCTGAAATGATGTTTTTGTCCCATGCCTCTATTAAACATTATTTAAACTTTTTTATTTTTATTTTAAAAAAATTTTAATTATAACTAAATTAATAGAATATATAAAATTGATGGTTAAATTTATTGAATATTTTAGGATTAAGATTATATTAATGAAATCTGTAAACATTTTAGATCTAAATTTATTATTATACCAATAAAAAAAGTTATGTCAGCTTTCTATTAATTATTTAATAAAGTAGTGATCAAAATATCGAACATTGATAAGATTAGTAATTGAAATATTTTTTTTAATGTTGATGTTATTATAACAATGAATGACCAAACTAGAAGCACATTAATACTTAAATGAGTACAAATGCAATTTACCAAAACTTTTATTTCATATTTTTTTCTTATTTTTAAAAAATATCATATTATTCTAAATAAAATCAACTTTTAAACATAAAATATTTAAACGATAGTATAAAGTTAAAAGAGATAAAATTAAATTAATTGAAAATAATTTTATAAAAAAAATCTATCATGTTTTTATTATGAAATATTAAACGTCTTTAAATAATTAAATCAATAAAAATATTGGTTCTCAATTAATTTATTTTTTTAATAATTCATCAAACAAGTCGTAGCGAAACAATTCTTTATTCTTTGGTTTGTATTTAAAGCTAGTGAAATGTTTATTTATGTCGAGAGTTTATTTAGATATAAATTAAAAATGTTAGGAGCTTATTGGAGAATGAATTTAAAAGGTTAAGAATTTATTCGAGTAAAAAATAAAAAAAAATAAAAATTTATTGTATTTAAATCTTCAGTTCACAATAAGTTTGAATATGACTGGTTGAGTAATATTTTCTCATATATTATTAATAGAAGTGTTTGGGTATTTATACATGTTGTTACAGATGCTATTATAGCTCATGATAGAGCCCCATTATTTTGTATTGACTCCGCTGCTTTTAATATTGACATTCTCCATCCTTTGTATTGGCATTCTCTGCGAACTCTAGGTTTGCTAGGCACGTATTTACGGAGCATGCGATCCTTTCTATTCTTAGTACTGACATTCTGGGCAGGCTTCGTACTTGTTGCCCATGGAGCATGCGGCCCTTTCTGCAAGCTCCCTGAGTCCTTGTGAGTTAGATTTATGGCCTTACATTATGAGTTGAGTTCGCAAACTCGCCTTTCTATCCTCTCGTAGCTCGCTTCACTTTCAATTTTCTAGTGAGACATATTCAGGTCATGGGTTCAAGAACCAGATCCCTAGTAGGACTTAGGTTGGAGATTATTGGTGTATAACACGATTCATAAATAACTTCTAACCTCTTTATATGTACATACATAATTTAATATTTTTTATAATATGGTTGATTAAATTGGTGTTAAAAGTCAACTTGACATCAACTTAATTAAAAAAATTACTTAAAAGCCCATTTTTAATAAAAGATTAAATATTAATATAAAAATATTTCGCCTTTTACTATATTTATATTAAATGATTAAATAAAATAATTAAAAATGTAATATTTAAGTATTGAAACTATGCCTAAATAATACTTATTTGCAAGGACTTTATCACTCCACTTGTGATTCCATTATTTCTTTTTATAAATATAATTTTTGTTGTAAATTAATGGATGTCTAACCCCCATAAGCATATTAAATGAGATAAAACTCATTACTGCATTTATAATTAGGAGATTATTAAATAGAGTAATTAATAAAATTTAGTTTATTAAACGTAATACATTTATTAATTAAATGTAAATGAGCTTATAAATAGTACATTGTAAGTGAAGATAACATAATGAAATTCTCCCGTATTTTCATCCTCTTTTATTTATTGTTTTATTAATTTTTCTATAACACGTTATCAGCACGAGCTTCTACGAGTTCATAGTGAAGTTCACATCATTTCGACTTTATATAATTTGCCCGTATAACTCCCGTTAAACTATATACTGTATACGTATTTTCATAATTTTTTTTTTATTTTCTAGATAAAATATTTGCTTTGGGTAACATTTGCATATTTATTTTTACAACTAAAATCTAATAATGATAATTATATATACATGTTTTTTTATTAAAAGAAAATTCAATTAATTTAATTTGTGTTAAGTTATTATGATTATTCCTCTTTATGCCAATATTTGACATACATATTATTATTTAGCAAATTTGGTATATATAATTGAATTATTTCACGATTGAGAATACTTATTGTTTTACTAATATTTTTTTATTTTGATTCAAGTGATTATAATGTCAAATCTTGCCAAACTTGAATTTGCGGCCTTAGACATCTCAGGCAAGAATTATTTGTCATGGGTGTTAGATGCTGAAATTCACCTAGATGCTAAAAGTCTATGAGATACTATATTACCAGATAAAGAAGCACTTAATCAAGATAAGGCAAAAGCAATGATTTTCATCCGTCATCATTTGCATGAAGGATTAAAAATGGAATATCTCACAGTGAAAGACCCTTTTGAGTTGTAGAAAAATTTGAAAGAATGATTTGACCATCAGAAAACTGTAATACTCCCTAAAGCTCGTTATGATTGGATGCACTTACGGTTGCAAGATTTTAAGACTGTAAGTGAATACAATTCAGAACTTTTCAAAATTAGTTCTCAACTAAAATTATGTAGAGAAAACATAACTGATGAGGACTTGTTAGAGAAAACATTTTCAACCTTTCACGCTACTAATGTGCTCCTGCAGCAGCAATACCGTGAAAAATGTTTTAAAAGGTATTCTGAATTAATTTTATGCCTTTTGGTGGCTGAACAAAATAATGAGCTGTTAATGAAAAATCATGGAATTCGTCCCACTGGTTCTGCACCATTCCCTGAAGTGAATGTAGCAGTACACAATAATTACGAAAATAGAAAATGTAGAGGTCGCGGCCGTGGTCGTAGACATAGTGGGGGACGTGGTCGAAGACGTATTAGTAATCGTTATCATGGTGGTCATAACAATGATACTTCTAATCACCAGAAAAAGAATAACAATGAAAGACAAAAAAAAGAAGTGGTCAAAATAATCCTTTAAAGATTGTTGAGAATATATGCTACCGATGTGGTATGAAGGGGCATTGGTCACGTACCTGTCGTACGTCTGAGCATTTAGTGAAACTTTATCAAGCATCAATTAAAAGGAAGGGAAAGCATATGGAGACAAATTTTATATCCCAAAATAATGAAATGCTCGCAAAAGATGAATATATTCACTATAATAATAAAAATGACCATGCCTATGAGGATGATAAATTTAATGACCTTAATAATATAACTCACCTAGATGTGGCAGATTTATTTGAGAATCATTAGAAAAAGTTTATATTATTTTGACATTTTTATATTGTTTTAAGTATATTTTATTTTCTTTCATGAAGAATAATTTACATATTTAATAAATATTTGCAATGTTTCTCATATTATATTTTTGTTTGTTTTTATGAAGAATATGAATATTCAACAAAATTTTGATGGACCCAAAATCAATGGAGACGTGTGTCTTGCAGATAGTGCTACAACACATACGATACTCAAAGATAAAAAATATTTTTCTCATTTGACAATGAGTAATGCCCATGTTAATACAATATTGGGTAGTTCAAAACTTATTGAAGGCTCTGGAAAAGCTATTATATTATTACCTAAAGGTACAAAATTTGTCATTGATGATGCTTTATATTCCACTACGTCTCAAAGAAATTTATTGAGTTTTAAAGATATCTGTCTTAATGGATATCATTTTGAGACTATGAATGAGAAAAATATTGAATATCTATAAATTACAAATGTCGTGGAAAGAAATATATTTTGGAAAGGCTACCTGCTTTTTCATCAGGTTTATATTATACACATATTATTGCAATTGAGTCACATGTTACTACAAACCAGAAGTTTGTAGAATCACATACTTTTACTATTTGGCATGACCGATTAGGCCATCCAGGATCTATTATGATGCGAAGAATCATTGAGAATTCAATTGGACACCCATTAAAGAACCAAAAGATTCTTGAGTTCAAAGATTTATCTTGTGTCGCTCGTTCTCAAGGAAAATTGATTATTAGACCATCACCAGCTAAAGTTGAGATTGAATCTCCAGCATTTCTGGAACGTATTCAAGGTGATATATGTGGGCCCATTCATCCACCATGTGGACCATTTAGATATTTTATGGTATTAATAGATACATCTAGTAGGTGGTCACATGTGTGTTTATTATCGACTCGCAACCTGGCGTTTGCGAGACTACTTGCTTAAATAATCCGATTAAGAGCACAATTTTCAGATTATGCAATCAAAACTATTCGTCTTGATAATGCTGGTGAGTTTACATCCCAAGCTTTTAATGATTATTGTATGTCAATTGGGATAAAAGTTGAACATCCTGTAGCTCATGTTCATATACAAAATGGTTTAGCTGAATCGTTTATCAAACGCATTCAACTAATAGCTCGACCATTGCTTATGAAAATAAAACTCCCGGTTACAGCTTGGGGATATGCTATTGTGCATGCAGTAGCACTTGTGCGATTAAGGCCAACAAGTTATAATAAATACTCCCCATTACAATTGGCTTTTGGTCAGGAGCCAAATATTTCCCATCTTAGAATTTTTGGATGTGCAGTATATGTTTCAATTATTCTACCACAACGTACAAAGATGGGTCCTCAAAGGAGGTTGGGAATATATGTTGGTTATGAATCTCCTTCTATAATTAAATATGTTGAACCATTAACTGGAGATTTATTTACTGCACGATTTATTGATTGTCATTTTGATGAAACAACATTCCGTCATTTTGATGAAACAACATTCCCAACATTAGGGGGAGAGAAAGTACAACTGGTAAAAGAGATTACATGGAATGGATCATCAATATCTCAAATAGATCCTCGTACAAGTCAATGTGAACAAGAAGTTCAAAGGATCATACATTTGCACAAAATTGCCAATCAACTACCAGATTCATTTATTGGCCTAAAGAGAATTACAAAAATCTTACATACCAGCTGAAAATGCTCCAATACGAATTGATATCCCAATAGGGCAAATTGTTAGTGCAAAAGAAAGTAATCCACGCCTGAAGCGTGGAAGACCAATTGGTTCCAAAGACAAAAATCCTCGTAAAATAAAAGGAGTAATTATTCAAGATGGTAATATTATAAAGGCAAGTGCCCCAGAAGAGGCCAAAGATATAACTAATAAAAAATCCCCATAAAATGTTCAGGTACCTGAAAATGATGATAATGAAGAAATCTCAATAAGTTATGTTACTTCAGGAAAAATATGGAACCAGAAAAATATAGTTGTCGACAACAATTTTGCTTATAATGTTGCTATTGAAATAGCAAAAGAAAATGAGGATCCTGAGCCTAAATCTATTGAGGAATTTAGAAATAGAAAAGATTGGCCAAAATGGAAAGATGCAATTCAATAAGAATTAAATTCACTTTCTAAACGTGAGGTTTTTGGACCTATAGTCCAAACACCTAAATATGTAAAACCGATTGAAAACGAAATGAGAAAAATGAAGTCGTAACATATAAATCACGACTTGTAGCACAAGGATTTTCGCAAAGGCTCGGCATTGATTATGAAGAGACATATTCTCCTGTGGTGGATGCAATCACGTTTAGATACCTTATTAGTCTAGAAGTACGTGAAAAACTTGACATGCGTCTAATGGATGTTGTTACAGCCTATTTATATGGTACACTTGATAATGAAATTTATATGAAAATCCCTGAAGAATTTAAAATCCCTGAAGGATATAGAGTTTACCGGGAAAATCGCTTAATCAGATTAAAGAAAAGTTTATATGGATTAAAACAATCTGGACGTATCTGGTACAATCGTCTTAGTGAATATTTGTTAAAAGAAGGTTATAAAAACGATCTAATCTGCCCATGTGTTTTTATAAAAAGGTCTGAATCAAACTTTGTGATAATTGCTATTTATGTTGATGATCTAAATATTATTGGAACTCCTGAAGAGCTTTAAAATACAGTAAATTATTTAAAGAAAGAATTTGAGATGAAAGATCTCGGAAAAACAAAATTTTGTCTTGGCCTGCAAATCGAGCATTTAAATGATGGAATTCATGTCCATCAGTCAACTTATACGAAAAAGATCTTAAATAAATTTTATATGGATAAAGCATATCCATTAAGTACCCCGATGGTTGTACGATCGTTAGATGTGAATAAAGATTAATTTCATCATTGTGAGAACGATGAAGAGTTTCTTGGTCCTAAAGTACCATATCTAAGTGCTATAGGAGCATTGATGTATCTTGCAAATAACACAAGACCTGATATAGCTTTTGCTGTAAACTTGTTAGCAATATTTAGTTCCTCTCCAACACGTAGACATTGGAATGGAATTAAACATGTATTTAGATATCTTAGAGGGACCATTGATATGGGGTTATTTTATTCCAATGATTCAAAATCCCTATTAGTTGGTTATGCTGATACTGGATATTTATCGGATCCACATAAAGGTCGATCTCAAACGGGATATTTATTTACATGTGGAGGTACTGCCATATCATGAAGTTGGACAAAGCAAACATTAGCTGCTGCCTCTTCAAATCATGCTGAAATAATTGCAATTCATGAGGTAAGCCGAGAGTGTGTTTGGCTAAGGCTATTAACCCAACATATCCAGAAGATATGTAATTTGCCTTTACAGGAAAATATGCCAACTATCTTATACGAAGATAATGCAGCATGTATAGCTCAATTAAAGGGTGGTTATATCAAAGGTGATAGAACGAAACATATTTCACCAAAATTATTTTTCACTCATGATCTTGAGAAGAAAGGTGACAGAAGTTTAACAAATTCGTTCTAGTGATAATTTAGCAGATCTTTTTACCAAGGCATTGCCAACTTCAACATTTGAAAGATTACGAAACAAGATTGGAATGCGTCAACTCAAAGACATAATGTGATGTCGCCATTAGGGGGAGTCTAAAACATGTTGTAGTATTTTCCTTTAACCAAGGTTTTGTCCCACTGGGTTTTTCTGGTAAAGGTTTTTAACGAGGCAACTTGTAATAGGAGATTGTGTACTCTTTTTCCTTCATTAGGTTTTTATCCCACAGGGTTTTTCCTAATAAAGGTTTAATGAGGATTCTTATTTAAAAGACATCCAAGGGGGAGTGTTGTAAATTAATGGATGTCTAACCCCCATAAGCATATTAAATGAGATAAAACTCATTACTGCAATTATAATCAGGAGATTATTAAATGGAGTAATTAATAAAATTTAGTTTATTAAATGTAATACATTTATTAATTAAATGTAAATGAGCTTATAAATAGTACATTGTAAGTGAAGATAACATAATGAAATTCTCCCGTATTTTCATCATCTTTTATTAATTTTTCTATAACAATTTTAATATTATTTTTTTCTTACACCTACAAAATATAGTGATTAAGTTGATATAAAAAATTAACTATTAAATTTTTACCCATACCTAAATAATATTTATTTGCAAGCAGTCTATTGTTAAATTTCTTTTATAAATGTAATTTATTTCTCTCATGACAAAATCTGATAATAATTTTGGGCCTTACAAAGCCTCTGGTTAAACGTTGCCCATTTACAGCCCAGTAAAGCCTTAAGCTAAGACAGAGATTACTTGGAGTTTAGCCCCTTACCTAAATCACAGAAGTAATTGTAGTAAGTTATATTTTGTTATTATTATTATTATTATTATTACATCATGGAATAATTCAACTTAAAATATTGAATTCATTTGCGTTAGGTATTTAAATTATTTTTTTGGTGGATTAAAATATCTAAAGCAAAATTCTCTTACTAAAATTATTAATGATCATTAGTGTCGTTAAAGAAAACATGTCAGTCAATCAAATTTCATCATGTCATAATTTCATTAAAATATAATTAAATAAAATTTTATATTAATATTAAATAAATAAATAAAATTGGCCCTCCCTTCCCCTGTTCCCCACCCTGTCCACTGCCTCCCCCCAGCCTGGTCCCTCTCCCTCTGAATCTGAGTTTTAACTAACTACTCAATCATTTTCCACGAGGGCATTTGGTTAGAAATCTAGCAAGCTTTGAAAAGTTCACGAGCTTGTTGGCTGCTGCGTAATTTCCTAATCATAGAAATTTGGTTGAAGGCTATTGAATTTTGAGTGTTTGACCCATGTTTCGTTATGATGTGGTAAGATGAATCAAACAGTGGACCTGGATTGCCATGGAATTTAACCAAACCACAATCACATGTACTATATAAGTCTTCATATTTGGAAACTTCATACGTCCGATACATTGATGAATTGTGAGAGTAATAAATAAAATTTGGCAGGAGTTGTTTATTGCTAACCTGGTACTGCTCTATCAGACACTGCAGCTAGTGCCGTGTATATGTTGAAAATCAAAAACAATATCCCTAAAATTGTAGAGACATATTACCAACGGGGCAGAGGGACGATGGACGGGGTGGGGGAGCTAATTTTATTATTATTTAATATTAATATAAATATTAAAATAAAATTTTATAATGACATGATGAAATTTGTTTAACTGGACACTAACGAGAAGCATCAACTTTAGTATCCGAATCAAAACCAACTCAGCTAAATAATAGTTTAAATATTTAATTCAAATAAACTCAATAATTTAAATGCTTTCTGTTGAATTAAACCTTACATAAAAGCTTAAGAATTTAAAAAAAAAAAAAAAACCCACAGTAAAAGTATAAAAAAAAAATTAAACTCTTATCAAAAGTTTCCATCTAATTGAGTTCTCACTCCTCTACTAATGGAAACTGTGGTTACTCAGTTTGATTATTACTGGACCGAACCCAACAAAAAAATTTAGGTCTATTTGCTAAGTTCATAATGACCCGAAAATAACTTAAAATTTTTGCACAAGTCCAGTTCAACTTGTCCATATTAAATTTTTTATATTATTTAAAAAAAATATAATACATCAAAAATATTAAAAATATTAAAATAAATGTTTCTCAACAAATTCAAAACAAATTAAAAAAATATGTATACTTAAATAACTGTAATGGCCTAAATTCAAGGTTATCGGAACAATGGTTTCGTAACCACAAATCCGATTTAAAGAGAAATTTATTTGAATATTTTTGCATAAATATTGATATGATAGGAAAATTTGTATGAAAATATCGATAAAATTTTTTTTTTACTGATTTAGTGGTTAGTTAAGAAAAAGAAATTATTGAAGAAATTAGGTAAAGACAAGTTATCGAGACCTCGATCTCGTAAAACCGAGTCAAAAATATTTTTATAAATATTTGTGAAATGTTAGTAATATTGTATTAAAATTTCGTTAGAAAATTTTAACGTTTGGGCAGTCAATTAAATGAAAAGGACTAAATTAAGAAAAGTGTAAAAGTTGTTAAGATGATTAAATAGCTTAAGTGTTTAATGAGAAAGGATTTAAAAGGCAAATAGACCCAAAATTTATTTGGGCTGGACGGCAAGGGCATAAAATCAGCAGAAAAATGGATGAATTAAGGGTAAGATTGGAATATTGCATTATTAACTAAATAAAACTAGGACTAATATGGAAATATCTAGATTTCTTGAGATTTCTCTTCATTCTCATCAGCAAAAACGCCATAGGAGGGGTTATTTAAGCTGGTTGTTCATAATTTTTGCACCAAGTGAGTTAATCCTTGCCTTTTTCTTGTAATTTTTGTGTTTTTAAGACTTTTACAACTAGGTCCTACTATTAAATTCATTAGTTTTTGATTTTATGGATGAAATTGAAAGTCACCATGGTTGAGTGCTGTAAGTATATGAATATTTAGCATGGAATTTAAGTTTTAATCTTATTATATGATGATTTTATGGAATAAAATGTAAAGAAAGTGGATATTTAGGACCTATTTGTAAAAGAGTGTGAAATTGAAGTTTGGTTCTGAAATTCTTATTCCCAAAGGTTATAAGGTAGTTTAAAATGATAGAATAAAGTATTAATTGAGAAAAATCAGCTCAATTGAGAGGTTAATTGAGTAGGGACGAAACTATCACTTATTAAAAGCTTGGGGGAAAAATGGTAATAAACCTCTTGCACTAAAACAGTTTTGGACAGCAGCAGTAGTCCAACTTTGAAAAATCACCATAAATTGTAGAAATCGGATTAGAGGGTGAACAAAACATGGAATTAAATCTTATTGAGTCTAGTTTCTCATAGAAGAAACGGGGTAAGCAATAGAATTGTAAATCTTGAGATATAATGCATTTTGTGAGACAAGGTCAGAATGATTTCGGGTTCCCCTGTTTTGAGTTTGGAAAATCACCAAAAATTGTATAAAAATAATTAGGGACTTAAATTTATATGTTTAAAATCCTTAATGAGTCTATTTTCAAGAGAAACAAGCGGGAACATCATCCAAGTTCCGTATGAGGAGATAATTAATTTTTAGTGAAGAAAGGTCGGAACTGTCATATAGCAGAACAGGGGTAACTTTAAAGAATAAACTGTACTAAATGTCTAATCCAAAAATTCTGAAAATTTTATGGTTAGAATATATATGAGTCTAGTTTCAGGGAAAATTTACGGATCTTAATTTGGAGTCCCGTAACTTAAGATAAAAATAATTTAGTGACTATGACGCAAGTAGACAGCCTTGGATGAACTATAAATAGTAGTGGAATTGTAGAAAATGGTACATATGAACATGAAATGTTAATTTGATGAATAAATTTATTTATTTAGATCCTGAAGACTCAAACACGAAGCTAGATCGAGGAAAGGAAAAAGTTTGGGATTAGTAGATTTTTATATACAAACAAGTATCGAGGTAAGTTCGTGTAACTTGAATTATATTCTTAAATACTTGAAATGCATGTTATGGATGTGAATATGAATTGAATGTTCATTATATGAAAATTGATGAAACATTAGTATATTTGATAAAAATGGGAAGAAATCCCGGTTGAATGAAAGGAAAATTCGATGGATCTCTGAAAAGGAATTGACGGTAAAAAGGATCTAGCCTGGACGGGTGATCCTATTCTGATGTAGCCCTCCCGAAGAATACAGGAAAAAGGATTAAGCCTAGAAGGGTAATCCTAATATCAGCCCTCCCGAAGAATATATGGGAAATGAGGTTCGCGGGAGTGTGCTGGTGGCTCTCCCGAAGAATATATGTGTATAGGCCCTTCCGAAGAATACATGGGAGCTGAGGTTCGCGGAAGTGTGCCAAGAATTTAGGTTCGCGGGAGAGTGAGGTTCGCGGGAGTGTGCTTACTGAAATGAAATGTGTAAGACCATGGTTGAAAGATACCATGGCAATGAATAAGACATGGTTGAAAGATACCATGGCAACAAATTGAGAAAATGAATAAGACCATGGTTGAAAGATACCATGGCAATGAATAAGACCATGGTTGAAAGATACCATGGCAACACATGCATATGAATTGACGGACCCGGAATTGTACACTAAAAGTGTACTCCTGTATGAATTGATGGTTAATGAGATTGTACACCAGGAGTGTACTATTGGATATCCATCAAAATTCCGAGGAATTCAACGGGATAAATATGGGAAAATAATAATGGAATGGAAATCACGGTATTGATGAGCTCATCAATCTCAGTATATATATTATTGATACATTAAAATTATTGTACTAACTTGAATGTTGAGTTTGTGCATGTTAAGGTAACAATGCATTGAATGGATGTATGTATGTTTATTGTATTACATTGAAAATATTAGGTAAGTATAATTCTTGTTAGATGAGCTTACTAAGCACAATGTGCTTACCCTGTTTTATTTTTCCCCGTTTTGTAGTATTAAGAGCTCGGAGGTCGGATTCGGTCGAAGATACATCATACTATCAACCTCAATATTTTGGTATATCTAGAAACTTTATTTTGGAAATCAATGGCATGTATAAGTTAATAAAGTAAATGTTGTTGCGAAATGAATGTAAAGTTAGCCATTGGCATGGCTAACAAACATTGGTTTGGTATATGATGAGATTATCTTATGAATGTGAATGAATCTATTTTAAAAATATGTTGAATTGGATTGATTGATTTGGATTGGTCTCGGTTTAAGTTTTGCAGGGAAGGTTACATGTTTATAAAGGGGATATATTCAGTTTAAAAAAAAAAAACTATTGTTCGATAAACTTCGGTAATGCCTCGTACCCTATTTTCGGCGACGAATACGGGTAGGGGGTGTTACAATAACACTATGATAAATATAACTTAACAAGTAAATGTGAAAAATAGTAACAAAATTAACAATAAAACAAGAGTTATACAATATCCAAATAATAACAAAAAAATAGTAGTAACATAATTGTAAAATAGTATCAAAATAGTGAAAAAAAAAAAAGAAAATAATAATAAATGGTAAGGGTTTTTTTTTTTTCATATTTGGGTCGGGCTGGGCTCAGGCCAAGAAATTGTTACCCAAGGCCCAATCCGTATTCTAAATGGGCATTATTTTTGCCTAAGCTAATTTTTTGAGCCTATATTTTTACTTAAACCCTCCCACTTTTCGGATCGGCCTTAAGGACGAGCCGAGTGGCCCAGCCCATGGATAGATCTATATGTGATACGAATAAATATATAGTCATGACACATTAACATATATTTAAAAAATATAAATTTATAAAAATTAGTAATAATGCGAGATCAAATTCATTTAAATTTTAACATTTGTTTTTTCAAGATTTATTTTGGATGTAATTTTTTTAAATAATTTTAGATATTTATTATAATTTCAAAAATAATATATTCGAAACAAATTTTCAAAGATTTTTAAAAAATTGAAATTTATTTTGATGATATTTTTTTTAGAAATTTGCTAATTTATAATTTGTAACATGACAAAACGCTTTTTGTGTTTTTGGAACTTGGGTAAATGATAATTTTCTTGTTTTTGGTTGGTTAATATCAACTTACTAAAATCAAGTTGTTCACATATACAATACCAAATACTAACATATTCAAACACCTTCCCTTCCCCGTGTTTTAGATGATATAATGCATAAAAGAAAAAAAACAAACATTTTCTTTTTGCAATAATTCAAGAAAATTATATGCTCTACCAACCAAAAACATGAAAATTATCATTTACACAAGTTCGAAACACACACTAAAGATTTGGAGGCGAAAATTTATAATTTACCCCAATTTTAGAAACACAAAAATCGATATGTCATGTGAGAAAATTATAAAATAGGAAATTTCTCATCAAATAAATCATGAAAATAAATTTAAATTTTAAAAAATGAAAATTTATGTTATATCTATTTTTTAAAATTATAAAAATATATAAAATTATTTTACAACAAAGATAAACTTGGATAAATATATATGTCCAAATTTAAAAAAATTAATATTGTATTCAAAATGAGGATAATACGTGCTAAACAAATGTCTAATAAAAACTTTAACTATAACTCCATACAAGTTTAATATTTTTATTTTCAAAATATATGTCAACATCACATGTCATGTGACAGCTTCTTATTATTTTGTCACCCACATCAACCAGTTAACGATCAAAGGGCGTAGGCAGGGAGCTTGGCCTCCTTAATGGAAAATTTTTTATTTAAACTCTTTAAAATTTAAAATTTTAAATTAATAAATATAAAATTGTACTTTAACTCATTAAAAATGATAAAAATTTAATTTTATTATTTAAAAATTATAAAAATATAAACTATTTAAAATTATATTTCCATTATTATAAAAATTAAAATTTAATTTCAATCCTTTAAAAAAGGATTCTGACATCATCATGTTAATGATATAGTTTCGTTAACATATAGACTTAATTAATTAATTTATTTTTTTATCAATAAATATTCAAATAGATGAAAGTTCTCAATAAAAAATTTAATAATTGTAAAAAGTATCAATTTATGAAGGTAGAAAAACTACAAACGTTGAGAAATACAGAAAAATAAATCCAAAAGAAGATAGAAAAACAAGATAAGCAATTACTTTTTTTAAGTAACGGTAAGAGAAAGAAAAAGAGTTCATCAATGGTTTTGGATGATTAAATCTTGTAAAGCTTATTCAAAATTTTGAATTCCATGATTAGGTTATTTTATTATGATAAGAACGAGAAATTTTGAAATTATTTACAAAAGAAAAAACAAAAAAAAATTACTTACTAACTATTTTCGTGAGCTCAGCTGTTGATACGGTTCCATTGTACATTTGAAACTGTTTTGTACATCATGATCTAAAGATTAAAAGACTTCTCAATCTAAGGTTAAAACCGCGACTCTTCCCCCTTGATACCCTTAGCTTATCCTTCTCAAAAACACTCCCTGCCATAATTTAAAATTAATTAATTAATAAATAAAAATTAGTTTTCTCAACATCCAAACAGGTCAAGAAGAAAGAAAAAGTTGAAATATAATTCGAAAAAGAAACCGAACCTTGATTGATTGATGGAGGTAATAGATTTAAGTAGCTTTACCGCAGGGCGTTTTAACATTGTTCTTGCCGCTGAGAGGCGAGCAGGCAAGAACCACGTTGACACCACGTCGTCGTTTTTCATGGAAACCTCCACGAACGACGACGACGACGTCATTCTCATTCTGTTTGTCACGGCCGACGAGATCTTCGCCAAGATGTGATTCCTCTTCTCTTATCCTCAAAACCTGACTATGAACTCTCTCCACTTTCTTCCTCATCTCCACCACCACCACCGATCTCGGCGACTCCACCTCCGCCTCCTCCGTCGATGACTCTTCACTCTCCAACTCCATAACTGGAACCGGAACCTCCTTCTTCGCCTCCATGAAGACGGTATCCTCCTCCCCTTAACTCTGATTCGTTTGTGTTTTTTTTTTCTTTGTTAAGTTGAAGTTTTCTAGTAATGACGGGGGAATATATAGGAAGGAAAAGAAAGATGAAGATAGTAGGGGGTGGGGCTTTAGGCTTTAACAATTTGTGCCGGGATTGCACGTGGCAATACAAAGGAGAGAAAAGGCGACTATCACGTCGTTGACTGAAAAGACATGCGGTGAGAGAGACTAGTACAAATGCGTTGCCGTTTTATTAGCCAAGTAGTTCTCAGTGAGGATAAAGCCGTGCAATAAGTGATTAATATATAGTATTTATTTTTGCATAACAACTTATTTCAACCTTTAGTTTTATAAAAAAAAAAAATAATAGCTTTCTATTTAATTTCCACCGCTTTTAACTTTTAAATTTGTATACAAGTTTATCAAATCATTCCAAAATAAATAAAAGAATTGACAATCCACACGACAGGGGCGAAGCCAGAACAATTTTTTAAGGAGGCCGAATGAATTTTTAATTTTTTATAGTTTATATCTTTATAATTTGTAAATGATTAAATCGAATTTTTATAATTTTAGGGGGAGCCAAAGTGCAATTTTACCTTTATTAATTTAAAATTTTTAAAAAATTTTAAGGGCCTAAATAGCAATTTTACATTTTAGGGGGCCGAGGCCCATGCCAACCCCCTGGCTTCGCCCCTGCCACACGGACTGTCACATGTATACTATGTCAGCAATTAATTATTTGTCAAATTAAAAAATACAAAAATATTTAAAAATTAAAAAGATTAAATTCTAAAAAATAACTAATTGCCACGTGACATCCATGTGTATACTATACCAACAAATGTAACATAAATTAACTTTTCCATCCATTTTAGGATGATTTAACAGACATGTTATAATAGACGTCGATAATGGTAATAGAACGACCACAAAGCAATAAAAAAGGGAAAATAAAACACATAGATTTTACATGAAAACCCTTTCAAGAAAAACCACATGCAGAGGAAGAGAAAGTCATTAATGTTGAAAATTGAATGATACAAGAGAAGTTTCGACTATATCTATTTAAAGGTTGAAAAACCCTATTCTAATCAATGTCAAATAAAAGAAGTGTAGTTCTATACTGATCACCTTATTTTGTCACTGTATTTATTTCTTCAACAAGTGACGGGATTCAGGTTACACAAACTCTAACACAACGTAAGTGTAAGGGCTAAAATAACTTTTTTACATGGTTAAAGGTAAAATAAGTAATTATGTCATTTACCTTTTTCACTAATATAAAATATAAATTAAACTAATTTACATACTCGTGTGATGCACAGGCCAATTGTATGTATTAATTAAAATGCACTTAATTATTTTTATGAATATGTTTAACTTGTTACAATGTTTCACTAATAATTCGATTATGAATTCGATGTGTGATAGATGAAATTTTTCTTTAAAACTAATTCAAAACTAATTATCACTAAAATTATTTCAAATTTCGATTTTATTATATATATAATATGTGTATTTATGCTATCATATATATAATAAAAAATAAATAAAATAAGATCACATTTTTTTTTCTCTTTTTTTGTCCGACAAATTCGATAAAAAGTAAATATTAAATTTATATTTATTCTTAAATTAATTTAAATTAAATTATTATATGATGTGATTAATATTTTCTTTCATATAAATGTGTGTGAGATTTGAGATTTGAGGTGGAGCAAAATGAATGGGAGATCAGTCAAATGTCAAATCTTACTTAGCATGCATGATTTTAGCAATTGAGTATGGAATTATTGGGTGGAGTACACGTGGCATTGAATTAAGGAATTAGGAGAGATTAGGGTGATTCTTTATTGATGTATTGTGAAAGTGGTACAACTTTTCCGTTTGTTACTAGTGGAAGCATATTACGTGGTTCAATTAACAAATACAATGATAAAAGTTTAATATAATATTTGGTATCTGAATTTAATTTTTTTTAATTTGATATTTAAATTTGACATTTTTTATTGGTATTTAAAAACTTTTTGGGTTCAATTTGATATTTGAATTTAACATATTTTTCTAATTTGGTATCGAAGCTTTTTTTTAAGTTTAATTTGGTACATAAATTTATTAAATGTTATATAAATTACACAAAATACTAATAGTGTTAAAATTTTTTGGTTATGCTACAAAAATATTGTCAGTGTTAAAGGAAAATTATGTTAAAAAAAAAGGTATTGAGCTATGCTTAACCAGTTAATATTAAATAAGAAAAAAAAAGAGTTTTAAAAACCCAAATTAAAAAAAAATCCATTACTTTCAATTAATAAATAAATAAACAACTAATTAATTAAAATTAAAAGAAATTGAACATATAAAATACAAAAAAAATATCATGTCATCTGTCACATGTCGATCACGTATTGATTATTTTTGCTACCTCATTAAAAAATAACATTGTTTGTATATTAGAGTAATTTGTAAAAGGTTTGACAAGTTTAAGTACCAAACTGAACAAAAAAAAGATTATGTACCAAATTAGGAAAAAGTGTTAAGTTCAGGTATCAAATTGGACCCAAAAAAGATTAAGTATCAGCTTAAGAAAAAAATGTCAAATTTGAGTACCAAATTGGACCAAAAAGGATTAAGTATCAACTTAAGAAAAAAATATCAAGTTTAGATGCCAAATTAAAAAAAAATCAAATTTAAGTACGAAATTAAGAAAAAAATGTCTTTAGGAAAAACTAACAATACGCATTATTTTTAATTGATGTATCGTGACAGTGGTACAACTTTTCTTTTTGTTACGAGTGAAGTGATATTACATTATTCAGTAAACAAATAGAATGATAAATAAGATATATATATATTAGTTTTTATAAATAATAGTTGCATGAGTTCAAAGTTTAACTTATGTAAATTTTATATTGATTTTATTAAAAATATAAAAAAATAAAAGTATTGTTACAAGAATATAATTTATTTCAAATATGTAAAGGTAATATTGTAATTTTTCAAGCAACTTGATATCTGGTTAACTTGTGACAACAAGTCAATCAAGAATTTAAGTAATAATATAGATATACGGCAAAGAATCCACTCACATCAGTGTAACTGTTCAATTATTTTGTATATGATTAATATTTTAACAACTTGATCGTTGAATTTATTAATATATTTATACTTATCATGTAAATAATTTTTTAATTGATCTAATATCTCTTTTATAACGATTTAAAATACTGTCTATATTAATATATATTTAGAAGTTATAGAAAATGAATAGTTAAAATATTTTGATATATGAACAACTTAACGAATGAAACTTGAAATATGACTACTGAGATATTAATCCTATAAAAAATGACGAAGTTGTAAAAAACAGAAGGCATAAGTGAACCTCCCCGTTAGATATCTATACCACTATATACAAAACGCCTTCCTTCATTGCTTTGCTTTTTTGCATTTTTAACTATAATAGTTAATTTTTAATTTTAATCTCTCTATTTTTTAATTATATAAAAATAATTAAATTTTAATTTTAATTTCTATATTACTTTAAAATTTAAGATTTAATCTTTATGCTTGAATTTTTTTTATATAATCTAACACTTCAGCATTTATAATATCATTAATTAATTTAAATATTTCATTCTAATTAAAATATAGATCTAAATTTAAAGAATTATTAACTTTATTCATTTTTTTGTTAAATTTAAATCCATTACAACACCCTTTTTTTGCAATCATATGAGAATTTTTTTTAAAATTTTAAGATATCACATCAACAAATTTAATAAGGTGTTAACAATTGAATCTGAATTTTCAAATTCAAAAAATAGAGAGATTAAATTCTTAAAAATAAAAAAGATAAAAAACAAAAACTTGGAAGCATATCGAAACCTTTAAATTTTAACCATTTAGTCCAACATAATTACCCCAACGCGAAAGATAGATAAAAAAACCATGGTAATCTATACTTAATGAAAATAATATTCTTTTTTTAGTCAAGGGTTGAGTAAAAGATGTTTAAGGTTTAACGTCAAGATTAAATATCAACAGGCTTGAATCAATGCAAGTCTTTTGCCACTACTCTACTTACTTAATTGATAACGAAAGAGATTTGATGCAGATGAAAGTGTAAAATGGAACTAAATTCAAGCTAACTCAGAACTAGATACTCAAAAGGCTCTATCAAGTTTTCTTACTGTAATAAATCATTTTTATCCTAGTTAGACCCTAACTTGACAATTGTTCCAACATTAGGACCTTAGTCAAGTTATACCATAACTTAGCAATTGTCCAACATATGGACCTAAACTAAACAATTGTTCCACATTAGAACTTGAACTTTTTTTTTTTTGTCTAAATTAGTTTCTGAACTTGACAATTATTTCTATATTAGTAGTAAAACTTGACGATTATTCTCACATTAGGACCTGAATTTTAAGGTTTTCAGGAAAATTCAAGTACCAACTTGAATAAAAAAAGTTAAAGCCTCAATATGAGAATAATTGCCAAGTTCTAAGCTTAACTGGACAAAAAAAATTTAGATCCCAATATAGAAATAATTGCCAAATCTAATGCTTAACTTGGACAAAATGATAATAGTTGCCAAACTCAAAAAAGTGACTTAATTTTCAAGTTGAATTATTCGTCGGCTGCAGATGGGCACTAGTATTTCTTTGATCTGTTGCTTTTGCCTGTGTAAAAAAAATAAAAGATACTCAACCGATAGCTCAAGCTCCAACTGGCAAATATCAAGCAAGGGATTGGAATTGGGAAAAGAGTAGTCAAGATCGATTGCCTTGCTATGGGGACAGCTTGAGTTCAAGCATAAATCCTTAAGATCCAGCACAACAAAAATCATTATGTTGAGAAAAAAAACAAAATCATTAATGATTAGACATTATTATGACAACAAAATCTCAGAAAGTTTGTTAGGAACATATGATTAGACATTATTATGACAACAAAATCTCAGAAAGTTTGTTAGGAACATATGATTAGACATTATTATGACAACAAAATCACAGAAAGTTTGTTAGGAACATATGATGCCATCAATCCTTAATTGATACACTGACCACATCAAACCAAAGTATGATCCTCCAAAAACTTTTTGGACTACATGAAAACACTCAAAAATTTAAACGTACCCCATATTGGACACATAATCAGTCTCCAATATTACATCCCAGTTCATGCAACATATGAACTATCCAACTAGTTTAAATGAACAAAATAACCTTTCATTAACTTCCAATCCAAGAAAAAAGAACATAATATTAAATGAAAAACATATACCAAGATACACTAAAGATAAAGGTCTACAAGCAAGACACGTACCATATCTAATAATGGGGAGAAGGAAATAGCAAGCTCCAAAACTATTTAAGGGTTACTAAGGGTGGTAGTAGCCCTCTAAGGTTTTACTCATCTTCCTCTTCATCGCCATCTCCACCAGCAGCCTTCTTGGCAGCTGCTCTTTGGTTCTTTCTCTTCACTCTTCCAGGTCGGCCACCTCCAAACGGACTCGTGAGAGAGAAATCGATATGTTTTTGCGAGTCAACCCTTACCATGAAGGATGGGATGTTGACAACCTGCCTCCCGACCCTATCAATGAAGAGCGTACATTGGGATACAAACATTCGGAACATCAACATGTATACTCAAGTAGGCTTAACATATATAAAAGAAGTGAACCTTTTACCTGATATGCCTTTGCCTAATCAAGACACGGGCATGGTGAATAGACTTGGCCATACCAGTCTTGAACACAAGTGTTTGCAAGCGGCGTTCAAGGAAGTTCTCAACGGTCAAAGCCAAGACATAATCAAGCTTGTTCTGGCTCTCATCCAAAAGTCCATACCTGTTCATCCTACGAAGAAGAGCTTCACCTTCAAAAATACGACGAGGGTTCTTCTCATCAAGGGTGAGAAGGTCCCTAGCAGCATTACGGATACGGCTCAAAGCATACTGAACCCTCCACAACTCCCTCTTACATCGGAGCCCATACTCTCCTACAAGCCTCAACTCTGCATCTAATCGTTCTTTCTCATATGGACGCCTTGGCTTCTTAAAGGTCTTCCCATCTACAACCACACATAAATTTCACTAACAAAACTGAGATTCCACTAACATCAATGAGCCTGAAGCAATTAAACAACAATAATCTTGTCTTTGTTTACCAAATAATGTTCAAATTTGAGTAAATCAACAGGTAACAAATAGATCACAATGGCAAATAAAAACTACAAATGCAGAAAAATCGAAATTAAATGTAATTTCTAAGATCCTAAACTAAATTAAATTAAAAAAATATCATAAAAGGTATTATAGGAGACACATAGAGATGCCCAATTACCCATTTGTGAGAACCCAAAAAATAGCTAAAATCAGGAGAACAAAAACCATCTTAGTAAAATACAATACAAACTTAGATGAAAATACAAATTGGGCAAAACAAAACACTAGAATACAGAATGGGTTAACTTACAGTTACGGTAGAAACTGACGTGAACCATGGCGTCGTTACAGTTGTGGTAGATTAAAGTTGAAGGGAAAGGGGAAGATGCCGGAGTACGGAAAGAGAAATGAAGTGGAGAGTTGAAATTTATATACAGGGAAAAGCCTAAACCCTAATGGATTTTGATTTGATACCCTAAAAAAATAAGCTGAAAAAAGAAAACTATTAGTAAATTTACGATTTGGTTACTTAATTTTAAAAAGTTATAAAATAGTCACTAAATTATTCGAAAGTTGTCGTTTAATCACTGGCCTGTTAAAACTATTGTTGTATGACCATCTTTATTTGTACTGTCTGCACCAATTGAAAGCTCTCATTACTCTTTTCTTCTATAGTTCAGTTTTTTTTTCATGAAATAACGTTGACAAATTTACGAACCAAAATCCAAACAACTTTCTTCTCTAGTCTCTGACGCTACCCATCAAGTCAACTTAGTTGATTTAATGTATGCTCTTTTACTTGCCAACGGATACTGATTCACCACATTGATCTTTGAATCGTTTCTTAGAGCTCCCTAGTCAAACTTTTTTAAAATAAAACTTTATAACCTAATGACTTAATTATATACTTTTTAACAATTTAGTGACTTAAATAAAAAATTTTCGAATAATTTAGTGATCATTTTATAATTTTTTTAAATTTAATAATTAAAACATAAATTTACTAATAGTTTAATCACCTTAGTATAATTTATTAAAAAAAAAGTCAAGTATGATATTTAAATAATTAATTCAACTTTTTATATTTTTCTTAAAAAATTACGTTATTTTTAATTTAACATTCAATAATTTATTTATGTATTTTTTAGTTTAATATATGTCATAAGCCTTTATGCTTTTCACAAATTTAGAATTTAATTTTTACATTTTCATTTCTTGGACTTTAGTCCTTCTATTGTTCAAATTTCAATTTTCAGATGTAATTTGTTAACATTTTTTTTATTAAATTTATTGGTGTAATATTTTGAAATTTTAAAAAAATATTAACTTGTTAGCAATGTAAATAAAAAATGACGTAATGAATCTAAATTTAACAAAATAATTTTAACAGTGTTAACAGTTAGACCTGAATTTTGAAATCTAAAAAGTAGAGAGACTAATTTTAAATTTACAAAGAGTACATGGACTTATAACATATTTTAACATTTCTTTTATTATATTTTTAAACATAAATAACATAATTTTTTAAGGTTTACATCATGGTATTATATATTATTATAGATTTTATTATGTGATATAATTTATAAAAAGTAAAATAATAATATATTGCAATATTGAAAACAAGTTGGCGAGCATTCGATTGAATCGAGTGAAAAAAAATTTAAGTTAGTCAAGTTAACAAGTCATATTTTATCATTTTAACTAATTTGAAATTTTTTTCGAATCGAATTGAGTGAAACGAAATTCGAGTTGAGTTGCATTAAGTGAAATTGTTCAAGTTAAATTAAAATGTTAAAATAAAATCTTTTTACGTTATAATTAATTCTATTTTAGATCACATAAATATGAAACCATATGTATTTCAAAAAGAAAATAATAAGCTTGAATTGGTAATTTATTTATTTAGGTCCTCAAAAATATTATTTTGAAATTTCTAAAAAAAAAAGCATTGTTACATATATTTTTAGAATTTTTTATTTTTATAATTTAAAAAAATGAAAATATGGAATTTTTATAAATATTTTGAATTTTTAAAAATTATTTTTTTGTATTTTTTGTTAAAAAATCAATTTGCTCATTTTTAAAATTGATATGGACCAAAGGAGTTATCCGGCATGTGTTGCGAATTCTTGTCAGCTTATGTGAGTAGCACTGTGTAGCTACGTCATGACCGTCAGCTTGTATGAGCAGACCCGTTGATAGCTCGAGAGTGAGCATTATATGAGATATGATATTGAGATAGCTTCGGCTATGTATTTGACACTTGAAGTGCGAGATTCCTAAGTATCAGATATTATTCCAAATGGTTCAACGGGTATATCAAAGATATGAAATAGTGAGAAATGGATACGTATCAGTACAGGTATGTACAAAAACTATATGAGCAATGAATCTATGAAAGTTGTGAATTCATGATTAATTATGTGATTGAATATATGTTAACCTTATAATTAAATGGTTTGTAGTATATAATGTTCTTATTACTTGAATCGTGAATGAATGGTGAGTTTTGCTTATTAATTCATATGAGCTAACTAAGCTTTAGAGCTTACTCTATTTACTTTTCCGTGTTTTATAGTGATTATCAAAGTTAGCTCGGATTGGAAGTCGTCGAAGATTGCATCACATTATCAAACTATCACTTTGGTACTTTTGAACTTATGTATTTAATTATATGGCATGTATATGAGTTATGGTTATTTTGGTATATATGTTAGTAATGGGTTTTTGCCATTTGATGTGGCTTGTAATTGATAAATGGTTAGTTATTTGTATAGCCATATGACTTGACTTATTTTGGTATGCTTGGATGTATATATATTATATATGTGCAAATGGCCTTGTGCTATGTGGTTGATGTTTACTATGTGATGCTTGTTGTGAATTTGGTAATTTGAGTATCATATGGTTGAAATTTAGAAATTTGTTATACATGTAATTTTAGGAGAGAAAGTGCATATATGAAGTTAATTAGTTAAGTGATTTGTGAATGTGAATTTAGTATGATTTGAATGGGCAAAATATGATGTGATGAGTCATATAATTGTTGGTATTGAAATAGTATGATTTAGGGTTGAGATTGGTTTGAATGCCTATTGATGCTATGTTATGTGCCAATTGAAGTGTTTTAGGTTGAAGCAAGTTTGGGTGAGAAATGTGGTCTGAAAAATAATCTATTTTTGTCCACACGGGCAGAGACATAGGTGTGTGTCTTAGCCGTGTGTGACACACGGTTAGGTGACACGGCCGTGTGTCCTTTGTAGTTTTTAAAGGAAACAAGTCAGTGAGTTACACGGGTGTGTGGTTGGCCATGTGACACAAGTCAGAGAGTTACACGGGGTAGGGCATGGTCTGGGATACGGCCATGTGATCCCATTTCGAATGTCCACACGGCTTATGATACGGGCGTGTCTTGTGGCTATGTGAGACACATGGCCTGGCTACACGGGCGTGTCCCTATATTTGAAAATTTTCAATGTTTTCCTAAAAATTTCATAAGTTATCGGTTTAATCCCAAACCACTTTTAATGCATGATTTGAGTTTCGTAGGCTCGTATTAGGGACAATGTGAATAATACTGAATGATATTCATTTGTAATTGGAAATTTTATGTGAAATGTATGCTTATTTATGAAATAAGTCCGGTAATGCTCTATAACCCTATTCCAACGATAGATATGGGTTAGGGGTGTTACAAAATATGGATCAATAGTTTAGAGATATTAAATAAATAATTAAGCGCATATAATTGAGAACAAGATCTAAGTCCTTATTACGTAAAAAAATAGAAATCAAATAATAGAATTCATCTTAGGGTTCATCTTTCTAGGTATTTGGAAAATTAGTTTATGATAGCAAATAAAAACATCCCAAAGACAACATAACCACAAGAAATAAAGAAACTCATAATAAACTTCAGAGAAATCAAAAGGAGATCTTCAATCTTGATGGAAATCTGCTTTAGAGTAAGCTTTATTGGTTTTTTTTGAGTTGCTTTCTTGAGTATTCAATGACGGCTCTCACCCCTCTTTTTATCTTTGTCATATATAGATATTAGAATGTCCGAAAAACCTAAAGATTGCATTTTTCCTCGTGTTTGGAGTGCAATTTGTGATTCTACACAATCTGGCACATGGCTGTGTGGTAGCTCATATGGCTCACACAGCCATGTGTTCAGCCTGTGTGGCTTCTAAAACTTGCTTTGATTTTTCGATTTCCCCTCGTTTTTCGCTCCTTTTGCTCCCAAATGTTCTCCTACGTAGAGGTGTGCATGGGCCGGGCGGCCCGGCCCGGCCCGAAGGCCCGCCCGAAATGTGGGAGGGTTTGGGCAAAAATATAGGCCCGAAAAATGGGCTTGGACAAAAAAATACGGCCCGTTTAAAAAATGGGCCGGGCTCGGGTAAGATATTTTCGGCCCGGGCCCGACCCGGCCCGGCCCGAATTCACTAAAGACAAAAAATAATTTATTTTTTAATAATATTTTCCTATTATTTTCTCCCTATTTTGCTATCATTTTACTATTATATTGCTACTATTTTGTTGTTATTGTTTAGATATTGTATAAAACTTATTTTATTGTTAATTTTGTTATTATTTTAAAGACATTTGTTAATTTTGTTATTATTTTAGAGGCATTTGTTTGTTAAGTTACATCTATTTTATTGTTATTTAAGTATACATATTTTTTAAAATTTATTTTTTATTTATTGAGAAATATTTATTTTGGTTTTTTAGTATTTTTTATGGTTTATATATATTTTAAAATTATATAAAAAATAGTGTAAAAATTAATATGGGCGGGCCGGGCCGGGCCCGGGTTTTAATATTTTTATTCGGGTCGGGCTTGGGCAAAATTTTAGGCCCATTTTTCGGGCCCGGCCCGGCCCGAGCCCGACGAACGGGCTTAAATTTTTAATTGAGCCCGGCCCGAACCCGGCCCGGCCCGGCCCATGCACACCTCTACTCCTACGTATAGAAATATGAATTTAAAGGATTAGGAGTACAAAATTCACAATTTAACATCGAACAATCACCCAAAAACGCATTAAGAATGAGGCTAAAACATGTTATTTTTATCACTTATCATGTGTTGGTGAAGCTTATCATTCACCGTCTACAACGGGTATCTGTTATTTTTTTCCGAATTGTATGAAGTTATTCATGGAATGAATTAATGAATTTCCGTTTAAAAAATTATAAAAATACATATTTTAAGAATGTAATAATGTGATTAATATATTAATTTTTAAAACACATTTTAATCATTTATGTATTATTTAAAAATAATTATTTAATTCTAAAAATTTTAAAATATTAATCTTTTAAAAAATACATTTTCGATTTTGAAATGTGAGGGATATCTTATAATTGTCACCCTTTAAATTAATATAAATAATATTTATAATATAATAAGGTAAACAACACAAACATCATATTGCAACAAGCGGCAATCTATCATTTTTTTTTCTGTTTATTTTTATAGTTTTTAATTATGCATTCAATTTTTTTAATTAACTTAAATTATAAATATGAGTTAATATTTGATACACTGGTAGTATACTTTTTATTTATTTTACAAGCAACCTTAAAAAATTACCATATATTTTATTTTTAAATATTTATTTTTTTAGAATTTTGCATACTTTCATAGGACACTTGTCTACTTATAACAGTACTTGTGGAGTCTAAAAACTACACTAGTAATGTATTAAATATTTTCTCTATAAATATATTAAAATAAAAAAAATCAATTTACTCATTATTCAAACTGTTGTTCAAACACAAATTTGAACAAAATAGTGAATATAAATTAAAATAGTGTAATAAGGAGAGATAAATACACAACATTTATTAATGCACTTCTGAAACAATCCTACCTTACAGAATTTTGTTGAGTCAAATAATTGGTCCAACAACCTATGAGCTAAAGTCTAATCTATCTTTACAGAAGAAGCAATTGTAGCCTCAATACTCAGTAGAGAGTTAAATTACTTTTTTTTTTCTAACAAAAATGTTGATTAACATATTAATTTTTTAATAGTATTTGTGTGGTAAAGAGCATGATAGTGCAAATATACTTCATGATGACATGATACTATTTGTTTTATATACCACATCAATAAATAATTTAAAATTTATAAAATATAAAATAAATTCATAATTAAAAATTTTAAAATTTATGCGGACTAACATGATTAAAAAATTAACATTTTAATCAATATCTTCATTAAAAAAATAACAATTCAACTCTTTCTGAAAGGTTTATGGTTGTATTTGGCTATTTTTAAAAAGTTAAAGGCAAAATTTAACTAAAAAAAATAAGAATCAAATTTATAAAATATATAAACATTAAAGAATTAAATTTATTATTATATGTATTTTTAATTATAATCTGAATTAAAACCAACCATATTCAATAAACATTGAATCAAAATCGTATCAAACATGACAATTCAAATAAATTTTCAATCGAATCTCATGTAATGATTTGATAAATAGAATATTCATCACCCTAAATTTAGCCTGGACGAAGATAGGAGTGATACTTAGTTACATAAAGGAGAGGCAAAATACTCCTATTTCTAAGAATCCAATTCCATGATTTCAGAAAATCAAATCTTCCAAAATGACAACAGCCGTATGTGCTTTTTTGAAAACGAAAAGGTACAAAAGAAATGTCCCACAAAATGATTTTGCATGGATCCAGACAATGAATTTTGTCTTGGCATTGGGTACTCAGAATTGTACAGGACGGATATGGAATTGCAGAGGATCATACTATGATTGTACGTAAATGATAATATGGCTCTGCTCACACCTCACAACTACAAATTTTGGTTTATATGATTTTTCTTCGAGTGGTATTTAGTAAATATGGGTTTGAATGTTTGTTTTTATTTACTTTTTTGAGATGACAACATATAGGTCATTTGCAATATTATGAAATATGCTAACTCTGACATGCTTACTTTATTTGATAATTGATATTTTGGACTTGGTTTAGGGAAAATATTTGCAAATTGATCCACGGCACACACGTATTTACTTTTATAATTTCACTAATGGCCTTTTCTCATACAAAATAGAGATCTAGCTCTACATGTGTTATCCGATCATGTTGCGTCAGATTTGCTACAAGAACTGCAACACTAATATCATCACACCACATGATGGTCTATGCGACAATAGTGACTCAATCTACATGACTTCACGCAATGCATTAGCAAGGCTTTGATACTCGACCTTGGCTGCAGATTATTTCTTAGAGCTCCAAGATATAAGATTAGAGTCTAAAAACAAATAGTATCCAATACTGGATCATCGATCATCCTTGCTAGTTCCCCAGTCATAATCAGACTGTCTATTAGCGGTAAATCTTGATCAGTCTTGAAATGCAACCTATGATGCATAAGATAACGGAGAACGAACTTAATGACTTTTCAATAGAGTTTGCATGATTTGAATAGCCTTATTAACACTGTAACACCCCTTACCCGGTCCGATCATCAGACCCGAGCAATAAAGTACTGCAAACAAATACGAAACATTCACTTACAATTTGTAGTTCAAAATCTCAATTAATTCTCAACATATAATAAATAATCAAATTTGACATGTAATTCAATGAATTTTGAGTTTACATCGAACTTACGAAAGCTTAAAACCAACCCAGTATTAAACAAAGATCAATTTGAAGTAAGACAAATGTCTTGTAATACAATGAAACATCAAAAACAGAATTACTATCACAAGTTGCGAATAGTGGAGATGTCATCTTTGGTGTGGGTGTAGCATTTGAGTTTTCTAATTAAGGTTTATCATATGCTTCCTTTGACTTCATATGAATTCACCTTCAATTTGTTCAACATCCACCTAAGAAATAATTAAGTTAGCCAAGATAATTAAGAGCATATTGTGCATGAAGGGTAGCTATAACATCATCGACAACTATAGAATAAGCATTAGTCACTTTTATATCATCAACATATGCTATGAAATATAGTTTAAAACTGTCATCCAAAGTTACAGTTTTAATAAACAATGAAGAATCATCTCATGAAGATATAAACCCAAGCTTAGAAAATAAATAACTTCAAAGATTATCGAACTGAGCACGAAGGGCTTGCTCGAGAGACTTATGTAATCAACACACCAACTTGTTCAAAGTAAGGGGGTGATTTATACTTATATTTTGATTGAGGTTGGCCTTGAGCATAGTTGTTAGAATTGAATTAGATTAATTAGTTGAATCAAAGACTATAAATTTAATGATTCAATTGATGATCAAATTTATTTAAATTAGTATCGAATTGAAGCTAACTTACTTATATTTAATTTGTTGTTATATTTATCTGTGTTTTTTAATTTTTAATAAATTTTCTAATTATTTTTGAAAAATTTGCCTAACTATTTAAATCGAAAATTAATTATTTTAACTTCAAATAGGATATAGAAAGAAAAATGAAAATGACGTTTTGAACACTTTCAACCGCTAACACACATGTCAGTATTCCAATGCTCTCTTTTGCACTTTCCTTCAGCGTCGGACAGGGACACGGCATTGGTACTATCTTTATTTCCCTTAATACCCTCCACTTTCTTTTTATTCCCACACAACTCCAAATTCAAATGAAGCGGAAGTAATTTGGTGAATTCCGTTTTATATGTAATAATTCCATATACTCTTTCTAAATTCGAAATCTAATTATTTTACTTTTATTTTAGAAATTTAAATTTTTATCATTTAAATTTTAAATTTCAGGTATAATGTTGAATTTATTAATGTGATATTTTTTAAATAAAAATATTTATTTAGCAACTATGTAATTAAAAAAAAGTGATGTTTTAATGAATGTGAATTTAACAAAATAATTTTAATAATGCTCATAGGTAGATTTGAATATTGAAATCTAAAACGTAGAATTAAATTCTTGGAAATAAAAATATGGGGACTAAATTTAAACTTTCGAAGAGTATAAAAATTTGTAACACATCTTAACCTAATATAAATGAAAAAAAATGATAGGAAAGTGTTATACCCCTCCACCTGAATAAGGACATGTGGCAAACCAAAAGGTCATCTAAACAACAACTCCACCAACTACCAATCGAAAGGTCACCCTCGAGCTTCACCTTTTGTCCTAACCATCGAACAAGTGAGAACCATATGCAATTCTAGGCCCTAGCCTTTTGTTAGAAATGTGACCTCTTTGGTCACCAAACTCTACGTGGGTTCAACTGCTTTGTATTGCTGAATCAAAATGAATGATAAGATATGTCCATCATAAACATTTTCATTCCATCAAAGACATCTGTCCCACGTGTTTCGCAATGATGAAGAGAGGACCAACTCCTCACATGGACTAGCCTAAACTTCGATCGGATACCCTTAACATCTACTCTTCAAAATTTACTCCACTTTCACTTATTGTAACCTTTGACTCTCCATCTCGATTAGGTAAATTAGTCTCCAATAAACTATTCTCTCTTTTATATCTCATTGTTGTATCATTGTATCAATAAAAAACAAATAAAAAACCAAAATAACTGTACTAAAATTAATTGATAACTAGATTGAGTATGAGAAGAACAATGAGGTTGGACACGATTAATTTTGAATAAAAATATGTATTTTTTAATTAAGTTGGTTCAGTTGAAAATAGAAAGCCACAAATGAACTCATTAAAATTTAGGCTCCTTCCTTTTGTGATTTTAAAATCTTTTTAATCTCAAAACAATGTGAAATTAATATTTCCAGAATTGGATAGACAAGTAATTCATCCTTGATTAAATTTTAATTAAATAAATTATTAAAAAAATATTAAAAAAATATAAAATCTAATCCAACCGTTGATTCAATTGATTTCATTTATTTTTTACTAATTCGTATTGATTCTTTCCTTTCCTTTAAATCATTATACCGATTGATTTTTGATTCAACTAATCTAATCGATTAATTCAATTTATGCGAAACACTTGACTTTTGAAATTAAAAATACTATCAAAAAATATTTTTCCACCCAAAAACAAAAAAATAGCCTTAAATACTTTTAACTTTTTGGCTTCCAGGTTTTGAAGAGAAATCATTAAAATACTTTTATTTATATTAATTATTTAAAATGTATTTACAAATTTAGATTAACTTATTTTTTTTATAAATAATAATATTAAATTATTTAAATATTATTTAAATTAATTATTTTTACCTTTTTAACATTATGTCTAAAAATGACGTTGTAACATTTTGCTCTAAACTTTTACAGTAATACCCCTATAAGTTTGTTGTTTATTGAACATGACTAAATTGAAACCTTATGTGATGGTTTAATAGCTTGATGGTTAAAGATATTTATTGTCTCAGGTGTAGTTTGAATTCGAGTTGTGCTAATTACGTTTATTATTCGGATTTTGTATTGTTATTATAATTTACCCTTTTAAACGAGGATGATTTTCTTTCTACTTAAATCTATTTTTTAAGTCTAATATTTTCGTATAAACAATCATTGGACTTGAATAAATAACTTAACCTTTGAATAAGTTTAGTTTAGCACAAATATATCAATTAATAGTCTTATATGATTATTTAGTTTTCCAAAAAATTGTATTATTATGGAACATGCATGTAATTTACTTAAAAGTAACATTATAAAAACAAGTTATTTCATAATTTTAAATATAATATTTGGAATGCATTTTATTGATTTTTTATCTCACACCATAGTATTTAATCTCATTATTATTTTATACTAATTACATATAAACGCATTACCCATCTAAACTCACGTTAAATATATCATCTTATAATACACCAACAAATCTCCACTTTTTACCACAAATTTTTACCAAACTTATGTAACCAAAAGTGGACGTCAAAAAATATATTTAAATACATATAATTAATCCAACCCCAAATCCGTCCATATAAATATTAGCCTCCGTCCCCTTCTAACAGACGGTTTCATTTTCTTTTTCTCTGTTCTATCAAACAAGAAAAAACAAAAAGCTTTTTTTAATCTTAATTTCTTTCTGCCTTGTTTTTTTTTTCTTTCCATGAAAATGAGCTTCGATTTAGTGTTGATAATGGAAGCATTGCTGTTAAAACTTATTCTGGAGCTCAAAATTTAAGGCTTCTTTCTTTGCTGATGGATTCGGTGCGCAAGCCTTCTCTTAAGCTTAAATTAATCGTAAAAACAAGCTTCGTTTCTTCGTTTTCGTTAGCGTTTTCTTTTTCTTCTATTAAGAACAATGTAGAAAAGAAATTTCATTTGAAAAAACAAGGATTATAGCTTTTTCGCCGTTTTTTCTTGAATTTTTACGAATATTTCACTTCTTTCTCTGCAAAATTTTTTGAAAGTTGAAGCTATTTTGTTGTTTGTTTAGCTAGAAAACGTCTCTGTTAAAAAAATTATTTTATTTTTCCTTCAATTTTCTGCTTTATTACTTTTTATTTTTATTTTTATTTTTATCCTTTTTTAATAATAATCGCAGGAAAAAGAAAATCGAAGAGTCGATGGTTTATCAAATGGAGACAATTTTCAAAATATAACGCCAATGCAAGCAACGCTTCTCAACAGCTTAGAAACCGTCCTTATCAACTCGGTCATACAAGACGACAGAACTCGCTTCTTAAGTCACTCGCGTCAACTCGTCGACGACTTAGATGATGATCCCTTGAACCGAAGAAGCGTGGTATTGAAGCTTCTCCTTATCTGTTGTTACTTCGACTCTATCGAATGCGCCACGTCACTGTTCAACGGCGAAATGGGAACCGATTTTCTCCCGTTGGTGAACGAAGTGGACACGGCGACGGAAATGACGGCGTTGCAGGCGGCGGCGGAGGCTCACTCTGTGCGTTGTTTAGAGTTGCTACTAAAGAAACGTGCCCATACAGAGGTGAAGAGTAAAGATGGACGAAGTCTGCTTGCTCTGGAGATGGCTTTGTCTAGTAGCAGGTAAAAAAATGTCGTTTTCTGTTTATAAAGAGGCAAAAAGCTGTGGTGTTTTGAGGAAGACAGCGAAGTAATGGCCCTTTTTTGGAAATGTTGCTTTTTCTATTCTCGGTTCGTTTTATTTTTTATTTATATAAATATTATTTGTTTCTTTTAATTGACAAGAATAATGAATTTCTTTTTTTTGGCACTTTCCGTATTATTTTCAGGATGGATGTGATATGGAATCCGGATGATTACTCTGTTGAGGACTTGGTGGTTCTTCTTAGTGAAAAGGTTTCCTTAAAAATTGTTTGGTTCTCGAGAAAATTATTCTAACAAAAAAAAGGAGAAGAAAAAGAAAAAAACTGAATATTTTGTTTGACAGGATTTGACTGCGGTGAAACTTTTGAGTGAAAGAACAAAAGCAATAGGCGAGGTGGCGTATTCAGCTGCCATTGGAGGCAAAATAGTAGCTTTAGCAGCGCTTCTCATCGTAGCGGCGGAGAAAGTTAATGACTCCGTCGTAGTACTATGCGACGCTTATTCGGGTTCAAAGGAAAAAGACACCGTTTACCAGTGCGTGATCCGGGAAGCATTATCGTCAGGCCGCCGTGATAAGTCGCCGTCGAGAACAGCTAAAAAGAACTGTTTGTCCCCAACCAAAGTCGAACCCGATATGAAACGAAAGCTTTTGCTTTGCGAGATTGAGTTGCTTCAGCTATTTGGAGCCGATTCTCATAACAGTGGTGGAGACAAGAAGATGACTTCATCCTTAATCCTTGCTATCAAGGTAATTTTGGTGTTTAATCTACGTGGGATTAACAACATGCGGATACTTATTTGTTTATTATATCTACGATCTAAGAAAAAATAAAGAGTCAGAATTAAGTTAAATTTAGTTTTAAAATATCATATTTAATTGATAAGATGACTAAAAAAGTTGACCAATCATATTTTCGAATCATTTGAATAAGGAAACTATGGGTAATTTGGTAAAAACCGGGGACACGCAACATGGACCGTTTCGGGGCTTTAAATAGACTGTATTCTTCAGTATTTCGTTCGCTTTCTTTTATTTCTTCTTTCTAACGAAATCAGATTTTTTTTTTTCGAATTAACAGTCTGAAAAGATTCTTGGAAGGGAATAAATTTTTGGTTGTAACCATTTCGTGTTATTTTAAATGTATTATTTTCTTCGTCATTCTTTTTATGATAGGCCCGAGATGAAGCTGTTATTGAGCTGCTTCTAAAGACCAACATGGACGTAAATGATGCTGATTCTGAAGGAAACTCAGCTCTGCATTGGTCACTTAGAATGTCCTGGGGTTCATCTTCACAGCAACTTAAGTCTCTCTCTTTCTCTGTCTCCATACATGTTTCTTTTTTCCCTTTTCTTATGATTGATGATTTGATTCCTTCTTGATTTCTTGTTGCCAGAATCTTATGGCTCCTTTTGAAGCACGGTGCCCGAGTAAACCAAAAGGACAAACTAGAATTAACTTCATTTCACATTGCTGCTGCCAATGGGAATACACAGGCACTCCAGGTATAATTGCTTTAAAATTTAATCAATGCATGCTGGTAAAAAGCTTTAAAAGGATGTTTATTACCTTTGATATCATCCTTTCAATTGTTCTTATAGGTACTTCTACTAGAAGATCCAGATGGAATCCACTACAGAACTATAATGAAAGAAACCCCATTGTTTTTTGCCGTGAAGAATGATCATATTGAATGTGCTGAGCTTCTTCAGCGTTGGGGAGCAAGCAATGAAGTCCTCAACTTACGGTTCGAAACAAATAATACCCTTTTCTTTTAAAGTTTCATCTTTAACTTCAAAAGCTAACATCACTTGCCTTTGTGTTTGTCAGTAGAGAGAGGCCGATTGACTTGGCAAAGTCACAGGACATGCGTTTCATACTAAACAAAACTTATATTACTCTTAGTAAGTTTCATTTATAGTCATAAAATTAAAGACATAAATATTAATTATTCCTACTTCATCCAATCTCATGATATTCTAATGTGCAGTGCATCGTAATTCCCCGGTTGAGCAGAAATATACTCCTCGTTTCCAAGGGGATGAAGTTATTTTTGATACATGTGAAACTCTTCTTACAATGGCAGATGAAGGAAGCTATACTGAAAGGTGACCAAACTTTTCAATATCTTTAGACCATGAAAAATCCTACAAGTTTTCATCCGTGACATTGAACATACTGTCCTATTCTCTTCCTTTGTGTTGTTTGAATATGTTGGTGTTTTGTTTTGTTTCTTAATGCTCTACCGCCTGTGTTTTGTAGAACCAACACAAATGTAAAAACAGAGATCTGTAAGTACTTTGAATCTGGAGGATGCGTGAGAGGGTCTAAGTGCTTTTATGCTCATGGTAAAGAGGAGCTTCGACAGGCAAAACATGGAATGCATCTCGCTAATTCTCCTGCTGCAGAGAAACTGAAACGGAAAATTTTTGTAGGCGGCCTCCATCCTCTGTTGGATTCGGGTTAGAATTTTGTCAAAATTCTATAGTTACATTTAGACTTGTATGCATTTTTGGTAATGTAATACCAGATTGGGAAGGATAAGTCATGGCTTTTCTTTTCTTTTTGGTTGAGCAGAGTCATTGAGCAAGTTTTTCCAAGATGAATTTGGGCCTGTGGAAGATGCCCATGTTGTTAGTATTAAAACAGGTGATGAATTACAGTCTCGTGGCTTCGGCTTTGTTACTTTTAAGCACGAAAAGTCTGTTTCGAAGGCTGTTCAAGCACATTACGTAACTATGATGGGCAAGCAAGTTGAAATCAAAAGTGCAGTTGGGAGATGGGATGAGTCCTTGAAGCTATTGACTCAGCAACATCCAAAGGATCCGAATGACCAACATCAACCACCAGTCGAGTCATCCATTGAAAAGACTGCAGACGAGATGCCAAGAAGGAAGGCCTTGGAAGAGACTAAAGCTGATAAAATCTCATGGGTGAATAAATTACTCCATGGCCAACCGAAGACGTATTCTGAATCTCAAGTTCTCACTAGCCCCATTGCTTCCAACCAAAATATTCCAGTGTGGCTGAGAACTTTTAAGAAGTGGCTTCCGGGTTTCTTACAAGAGGTATCAAAAAAACCGAAGGAAGGCGAATACCCTCTATCATCGTTAAAGGCGGATTTCAGGGCTGCATTCGGCTTAGAACTGGACCATGTTTCTCTTGGCTACACTAAGCTCAGTGATTTTATGAGATCTTTTCCTGATCTTTGTTGCATGAAGGTCATGCCAGTAGGAGGATGTGGATCTCCCAATCACATGGTGCTCATTCCTTCCCCTCCTAGGCCTGATTGGAAATCACTTCAGCCTCTCAACATGCACTGCTGCCCACCGTCTTGTACCGCACTACCTCATGAAAATACTGATACTGATCCTAGGAATCTCAAGCATCCTCCGGATCTTCTCTCGAATTCTTGTGAAGATATTAGCATCAGCAGCAGCCAGGTTGATCCATGTAAAAACTCCAATTTTCTGCAATTCTTGAAGTCAGACAAAGGAGGAACTCAGTGTCGGGGGTTCAATGAGCGGAAACTTGGTCACACAGAGAGGCATTTGGTTCTTGAAGCCCTCCTAAGAAAACGGAACAATTCATCCATATTCTTTCTTCGCCAATTCGATTTCTATCACGTAAGTGTTGAACTAACTAGCAAACACTTTACATTGCACTACAATTAATAGCATCTCGGTTTTGATCCGTGCAGAATTACAAGGCAAGTGTTAAGCAAGGAAAATGCTTTTGGTGCAACCAATCAAAGTTGTTGTGGGCAAACTTTCCATGTCAACACTTGTTGTGGTGCGGCGAATGTAAAACAGAAGCTGCACGAGCAGCTGGTGATTCCGATCATCGATGCGTCGTATGCGATGCAAAAGTACAAACATTCATCTTACCTACATTGGATAGATACCCTCAGTCATTACATGGAAAGCCCCTCAAAAGATTTCCTCCTTTCGATCCGTCTTGTATTCCAAAGTAAGTCTTCCTCAGAACCCCATCAATGCCCCTGACGCATGTTTTTTTTTTTTTTTTTTAGCAGCGTTGATATTTTGTACAAAACTAGTATAGTGTTAAACTTTTGGGACTTCATATCCATACTTATTGGTGAAACTGATACTGACTTGTAAGTATGCTTTTTTTTTTTCTCAGAAATTTTGGCATCTCTTTCTGCTTGTCTTGAATCAAAGAATGAGATGGTCTTTGTTGGGATTATAAATTGACAAACTGATACCAAATTATCAATGCATCCAATTGTGGACTATCTTATCTGAGTTTTTGTTATTATTTAAATATTCGTTTCTTATATCCATATGTAATACATAATTAGGCATACTTTTTAATTTTTTATAAAGTAATTTTAATTTTGTTAAAAATTGTTAGGAAAAGAAAAGGCATAGCTTTAAAAAAAATTAAATATAAAAAACATGTTGGAGGATTTATTATGCAATATTGAATATATTATATATTTTAAATAGGTTGCTGGATTTATTATAAAAAAATTAAAAAAAATAGAAAAAATATAAAATATGAGTAGATTGGAAAGATTTGTTATAAAATATAATTTGCAAAATCCCATTAAAAATTATATAAAAATGACGAGGGCTTTATGTTTTAAATTCCTCCTCTGCAAATGTTTTTTTCTTTTTCTTGTCACATGTCAAACTTTTATAGCGTGAACACACCAAAACTTAAGAACTTTGTAATAATATATGTGTATATATATATATATATATATATGATGTTAAATTTTAAAAAAATTAAAATGATAAATTTGAGACCTTGAACAAGTAAATTATTAAATCAAGTTTATTATACTAAATCATCTTTTTTTTCTCTCTTATTAACTTGGAATTTAGTCATACTTTCAACTAGATTTCAATTTGACCAGTTTAATTTTTTTTACTTTTACTCGAACAAATTTATTTTGTAATACCCCTAACCCATATCCGTCACCCGAACAGGGTTACGGAGTATTACCGGGATTTACAGATCAAACAAACATGAATTTTAAACGTTCCGTAACATATTAATATTCATAATAAAATCAATTAAAATCATATATACTGTCCCTTAAGTACCTTAAATGACAACTTAAAAATATGTTCACCAAATATCTAAACTTACCTAATTAATTTACCTAACCAAATTACCAAAGTTCACTATAATTCAAATACATAAATACATATATCACTTATACTAACATCACAATTATACCTTAGACTCTGTTCAATTCAAACCGAACATCCAATTCAATATTATATTTCAAACAGTAATTCATTTCTAACAAAAGAATATATGCATAATACTAATCATCAATTTATATAAATGTTAAATTTCAACCGTACGAACTTACCTAGACTAAATTGTAGTAATTGCAGAAATTTATGGACTATTTAGCTATTTTTTCACGAGTATCTACGGGATCTTGATCTAGAATATAAAAAATTACTCATTTATTAGCATATATTTCATTTCCAATTTATTTTACAATTAATACCCTTTCATTTTTTTGAATTTATGCAATTATCCCAAACTTTTACAAAGTTTGCTATATAATCCCTTAATTTATTAATCTATCAAATTAACTTATTTTCTCAATAAATAATCTATCAAAATATTCTAGGCCCTCATAAATCCCCTAATAAACCCAAAATTCACTATCAAATCCTAATATTTTAACCTTTTCACAATTTAATTATAAAATCAATATTTTAACAAAATCACTTTATAAAATCATCATACAACACAATCAATGCTCTAAATCCATGTTATTCATAAAAAAAATCTAATATTTATCAATGGAAACTTTTAAAATTTTTAATAAAATAAAAAATAAAGGTATAATTTAGTTAGACCTAATTGCAACAATCTCAAAAATATAAAAATTATAAGAAACGGGTAAGAATTAAACTCACATGAAGCAAAAATATGAAGAACCAGCTTAAAGAGTTCTCTCCTATGTCGGTTTAAGCTGAGATTAGAAGATGAAATGCATAGGAAACCTTTAAATTTTAATTTGTTTGTTTTTTATTTCACCAAAATTACCATTGTGCAATTCAATGGCTTTATTTTATTATTTTTCCTTAATATGCCCCCTCATCACTCTAATTTAGGTATATTTGTTTCTTAAGTCATCCCTCATTTATTAATTAAGTCATTTAATCACTTAAATATTATAATTAGTAAGTTTTATACATTTTTCAATTTACTCCTTTTTAATTAATTAACTATTGAAACGTTAAAATTTTTCAACAAAACTTTAATACCATCTTAATAGCACTCCGTAAATATTTATAAAAATATTTACAGCTCGGTTTGTAGAAACGAGGTCCCAATACCTCACTTTCTAAAACCACTTGACCTAATAAATTATTATAAAACACAAATTACCAATTCAAAAACCTTTTTAAAACCATATTTGACTTGTAAATATTAAATAATAATATTTATGAACTTACTCGCAGGATTTGGTGGCCTCAAAACCACTGTTTTCGACACCACTGAAAAATCGGGTTGTTACATATTCAACTTGACTTGACTCAATTTGAATTTCATTTCACTTGACTTGATTTGAAAAATATTCAAATCAAATTAAAATATTAAAATAAGAGTTATCAACTCAATTAACTCAAAATTATTTCACTTGATTTGCCGCAATCCCTTGGACATAATTTAAAAAAATGGGTTTGGAGTCGGTTACACATGAGGAAGGATTAGCACCCTACGACGCTCAAAATTGGTACCTAATCGATTAATTGATGTCTTAATGTTGCGAATTGAAAATTTGAATGGAATTTAAAACACGATTCCACTTAAAATATGACTTAACTAAATTAAATTAAATGGAAAATGCCTTATTTCAAGTAAGGACCATGCCCCGTGAGTTAGGACATGATACCTTGAATTCTTAAAAACCCAAATAATCGCCATTCGATTGCTACTTAAATATTGCTTTTCGTTATTTTAAATAGGATATTCGATTATTTCAGTTTTAGGAAGATGCCATACTCCGTAAGTTAAGAGCACAACTCCTCAAATTCGAAAAGTAAAGAACATTGCCTAGGTTTTAAGTATTTTTCTCTACGTTAGATAAAACGACGATATTCTTCTAAATGATATATGTTTAATTTATTTAGGCATAGTGTAAAACTGAATAATTATATTTTAACATGACAGTACGGTAATTAAGAAGATAAAACAAAATATTGATGAGTAAAATAAAATGATATTTAAATGATACATAAATCAATAAATGAAATAAAAAACGAATGAAAGGTAAAATAAAATGTCATGCTAGCGAATAATAAATATGCAACATCAATCTATAGTAATAATGGCGATAATCATATCGCAACCATTATCATAATTCTAATATGCATAATAGAAATAATAATAATAACAATAAGGGCAAAAAATATTCAATAAAATGGAAACATAAATAACACAAATTTTGAGTATTAAAGAAAGCTAAAAAAAGTAATAAATAATTCATAAAAGGTTGAAATTAAATAAAACAAAGACTGAATCGAAATTAAAATGAAATTAAAAGCCAAAATTATAATAAAATAAATGAATAAAGGACTAAAACGTGATGCGCGAAAAAAAGAAAGATCCAAATGGGAAATTATCCCAATCCCAGGACATGCGTCACTCCCTAGAAGGTTAGCAAAGGAGGGACCAAATTGAAAGAAATTTGAAATTAACACTGTAATTTAAAAAAGAACAAAAAAAATTAGGACCCAATTAAAAAGGGATCCAAAAGCGGAAGGACTAGAGTCACAAATCGACCTTTGCTGTGAAAACACGCGGATCTTGCTAGCTTTTAGGTCGGGTCTCGAGTCAGCTTCAAAATGACGCCTTTCAGGCATCCATTTCCAAAAAATGGCCTATGGACCAAAATAAAATTAAAACAGAATTAATTGGCAAAGATAAAAAATAAAATAGGACTAAATTGAAACAAGCCGCAAAAGCGAAAGGACCCGAGGAATAAATAGCCCCCATGTCAAAAACGCGTGAATCCTGCGTGGTTTGAGTTGGGTCTCGGGTCACGTTTCAAAACGACACTATTTTGGCATTTGAAACTTATGCCCAAAACGAAGCTGTTTTATAGGACTATATAAGTAAAAATATTAAGAAAAATAATCATTTGTTTCTGTTTCTAAAAAAAAACTTAAGTCTTTTTTTTCTCTCCAATAGCTCCCACATCCTGCCAAGGGAGCCACCGTTGCTCCGCCTCGGCCATCGGTCGTCGGCGACGGTGACTGCCATCCCCGGTGGCCAAAAATCATGAAAATGGTCCATTTTGACCGTTTTACTTCCTTTGACCCAAATTTGAAGCCAAAAACTCTCGAAAACCCACCAAAAATCCAAAAGAAAAAACGAACCTTTTGGTTTCTAGTCCTCCGACGCGACCCGACGGCCTTTCAAAACGGAAGGAGAGGACAACAGCAGTGGCGAAGGTAAAAAGTTTCATTTTTTTATTTTATTATATATTTTCAAAATAAAAAGGATAAACAATAAAAGAATCACCTTTTTTAATGTGTTTGTATTCGATTTCTCTTTCTTAAAAATCTCCCCCTGAATACAATCTGTTCTCTGGCTTTTATAGCCATTACACATTGTTTATTATACATTTTTTCTATTTTTTCTACTTTTCTACTGCTTTTGCGTGTTTGTATATGTCCTTTTTCTTTCCCTTTTTTGCAGGTGGTGGTGGAGGGTCAATGACGAGGAGAGAACCCTTGCCTTTGTCGTTTTGGTGCAAGGTGGTAGAGATGCGTCAGGCCTCGAGATGAGGAGCCTCAGGTGGCATGATCAAGGAGAGGAGCGGTGCAGAGGCTAGGATTTTTTTCAGTTTCTTGAAAATAGTTTAGGCTATTGGGCCACTGGGCCATTAGTTTTTATTTTATTTTATTTTGGGTCATTTGTAATTGGACTTGGACTTTATTAACGAATTCTATTATTTTATTTATTTATTTTTATATTTGGTTTCTGTTTGAGTCCGGGCTAAATTGGGCCTCTACAAAAATGATTAAAATAATAAAAGTAAAGAAAAATTAATAATTTGTATAATATTTATAAGTAGCATGATCGCCATGCAATAAAAACATACTAAATATACAAAATTCCTGAAAATATTGAAATTTAAGATAAAAATGTTGATGGGATATGAAATTATTGAAAATATCTTTTTAATATTTATCTTCCATGTTTGAGTTATTTTTTTGTGTATTTAAAATATTATAGATTTATATAACAAATTTTTGTACATTATACATATAAATTTATATTTTGATTTATGTAAAATTTGACAAGTTGGTGTATGTGAGTCATGTTTCTTTAATTTTTCATATTATATCTTGTTTTTCATAGTTTGTTATTGCGATTTAATTTTAAGAGTAATTTATCTGTTCATATCAGGTCTTAATCTATAATATATTTTTACATAATTTATCATGGTGATTCAATTTTTTTTTAAAATTGGTGTTTGTATCGTGTTCTAATTACTTTTTGATGTGTAAAGTAATATAAATTTATATAATTATTTACAAATTAAAATTTGATGTATTATTATATTTGTTTTATGATGATTTTTTTTTCTTGACATGATTCTATTAATTATTTTAATTTTTTGTTATATTTCACTTTTCCATAATAATTTTTGTATTTCGCAGCTTGATAATCGAATCAAACTAATATTTTTATTTTTGCGTATTTACTGAATTCATCAAACTATTGATAGTTTAAAACCAGCAAGTTTAAGACAATGTTGAGGAGCTTGGATTTCCACCAAGAGAGCATCACATAACTGTAAAGTTGTTTTAAGTCATGTCATGTACATCAAGACTAATGTTGATTGTTTCCTCAATTGTACTTTGACCTAATATGTTTAACAAACCATTTCCAAACCTTTAAAAAATTAATCAAGTTGTCTTTAAAGTATAATAACATGACATGGAGAAGTATTTTCACAAACAACCACACCTCACATTCATATTGTTCATTGGGATTGGTGAGAGGACTTAAAGAGGTCTTTTTTCTGTGAAGATCAATAAATTTTACTATGATTGTTGAAATCAAATTAAATTGATTGATCAAATTAATAATCAGTTGATATATCAATTCAAAGTAAAAAGAAAAGTAATTAACCTGCAAACTTGCATGAATCTGCAAATGGTTGAATTTTTTTTTTCTTATCCTCTCTGCTAAAATAAATATCCCCCCATTCAGTGGCAGTTGGTTTAGGTATTAATTGAATTAAATTAATTATAACCGAATAATGTTATCTCCAACATAAATATACAAAAATAAAATTTATATAATAGAAATAGAGACATAGAGCACATACAGCAGGTGAGGCCCAACACCTTTTGGTAATTAATGGATTCATTTATTCAATTGGGGAAATTGGAAAGGAATGAGTCAATGGTGGATTCAATATTAAGCAATAGTAAAGTCCCAATTATGGTAGGTAGCCACATTAATAGGAACACATGCAACTGAATAATGTGCACATGGAACTCTTTAGATAAGGTTTCACATGTAATTCCTCAGATATTTTTAAATTAATTTTTTAATTTTAAATTTGTCATCAAATTTTAAAATATTTTAATTATATTTTTAAATTATAAATGTTATATCAATAAGGTTTTTTCGTTTCTAAAATTATTAACATAACCGCTAAATGAGATGTTAAATCTTATGTAACATAATTTAAAATGGATTTAAAAAAAAATGAATATTGTAAAAATGTATGTCTTAAAAATTTGATTTTGAAGTTTTCTGTTTTACTTTATTTTAAAGAAAAATAAATACTAAATCTCTTTTTTCTGTTTTATTTTATTTTTAGTTTTTACTTTTAAAAGTTGTGCGGTAATATTTTACTTTTTTTTTAATTTTTATTTTTAATTATATTAAATATATGTCAAATAAGATTTATTATGATTTTAATAATGAACAGATGTAGTTGATTATAATTTAAAAATTTGAAAATGTTATTTAAAATATTTTAAAATTTAAAGATTAATTTAAAATTAAAAATATACTTTAAAAATATTTATTGCAATTACCTCTTATTTATGAATTCGAATATTATAATCTACGTAGATTAATTATATATATATATATATATATATATATAAAATGTCCAGCACTATCTTACTTGGATTTGGCATTAATGTCTCGCATTGTCAACAAATTTTATAGGTTGGGGCCATTGGGTCCATTTGTTCCATAACCTATCCCCCAAACATAACCTATCACGTTTGGGGACAACTAGTTTGTAGGGCTAATAATATGTGGAACATACACTACCTGTTTCATAATATTAATGAATTTAAAAAAATTATAGTTGAAAAATTGAAAAATTGAATGTAATAACTTTTTTTTCAGAATTGGATACAACCTGTCGACTGGATCAAATAGATTGAAAAAAAAATTGATTAGTTCGATTTCTAATCCGATTTTAAAAATCTTTTATGGTGGCATCATTTTTTTTGTTTATTTTTAATATGAAAATTTTAATAGTGACATCATTAACATTTGAATCATTTTTAAGCAAAGAGAATTTAACGACAACAATGATGAAGCATGACCATGATCTCACCCTTTCCAATGAGCTCACCTGTCATCATAACACCAAAAAAAGGTGCTTTGGACTAATTATAAAGAGGTCTCCAACTTTAGTCAAAAGTAAAAAGATGCCATGTCAGTAATCTTTTATGGATTAACGAGATTTTTAACGACAATGATTAATTCGAATAATTATCTTAGTTAGAATGGCTAAATTGACAAAAAAATTTAAAATGATCAAAATAGAAATGATGTTATTTTAGAGTAACCTACGGTGTTACATCCCAAAAATAGGGCTAGAAGAAATAAAGATAAAATTTAGATTTTATTTTTTTTAAGCAAAAGGTAAGAGAATTTAGTATGCCTTAAAAATTGTTTTTGTTAAAAATTATTAAGAATGAGTTTGTTGTTTTAGTGGTAAAGCCTTAGCTTACTCATAAATCTCAAGTTTGAAACCCCTTGTGTGCATTCAATTAAAATATTTTATTTTCTCATTTTTACTTCATAAAAGTATCAAAATTTTAAATTAGCCCAGACCAAAAGCTTTTTTTTAATTCAAGTCCTTAATTTAAAACAAACTCTATTTTTAAAATAATTCCTAATTCTATTCCAATTAAGAAAAGAAAGTTTTATAAATAGCTCATCTTTTCAAACCCTAGAATTTTTAAATACAATTTTTCAAGAGAAAAACTCCCATACTTCTTTCTCTCATCCAATTTTCAACTGAGGATTCAAAGTTTTCAAAATCGTCATTTTCTTCCCGAGAAGATCACCAATCTCTTTATTTGATTAAGGTTTTTGTGTTTTCAAAATCAGGTGTGGGATCTAATTTAAAATCACTGTGTATGATTAAAAATGTTTAAAATACGTAGAGAATAAGTATTTGAGCCCCTCTTTTGTAAATACACTAGCGAACCCTTATGTGATTTACTATGCGAACCAAATTAAATGTTAGGTGAACCTTAGAAGGAAAATATATATATATATATATATATATATATGCGAACCTTAAAAAAATTGTATGCGAACCCTTAAGTAAATGCTAGGCAAGCCCCTAACATGTTCATGTGAACCCTTAGTTTATAACATGCGAACCACTTGTTACTTATGAACCTTTTATTGCATGTGAACATCCTATAGTATGTGAACCCCCTATGGTATGTGAAACCCCCAGTAGTGGCGAACCCTATGTTGTATACGAGCCAAAATATATGCGAGCCTATAAGTATGCAAGTTTAATATTTGTGCGAACCTTAGGTGTGTGAGCCCTATGTACGAACCCTTGTGCGAACCCTAGGTGTGCGAACCCTTGTGCTAACCCTAGGTGTGTGATCCTTTTTGTGTGAACCTTTTTGTGCGAACCTAAGTGTGCAAGCCCTATGTGCAATCCCATGTGCGAACCCTTTTGTACAGGCCTCTTTACGCGAGCTCCTTTGTGTGAGACCTATTTGTGAGCCCCTTGCAAGTGCGAACCCCCTATTGCGAGCCTATATGCAAAAATGTGTAGGAATTAATGTGCGAGCCCTTAGGATAATCATGCGAGCCTAAACTATTAGTACATGTGAACTTAAATTGAATATTACAACGAACCCTAGCATGAGTAAGTATGTGAGCCATGTATTATGCAAACATTTAGTTTATATCTTCACGAACCCTACACGATTATTTATGCGAACCCCATATATATGTACATGCGAACCTGAGGTGATTATTTATGTGAATTGTATATAGCAGGCTAACCCTTTTATACGATAATATGCGAACCCCTAGGTGTGAACCTACATATGCAAACATTACACTCGAACCTATATGTATGTGTTATGATAAACTAGGCTTGTTAATTCACATGTAGATACTGAGTATGTAACACTGTTTTTAACTCGCACAAATTATATGTGTATGTCAAATTGATGTAAATAAATGCATGAATACATGCCATTAAATATTAGTATATGATAATAAATGTGCTTGATAAAAATATATCAAACGTGGATAATGAGTATGATATGATGAGTATATGTGCATAAGTACATGAAATCAAGGACAGAGGAGTTCCGTAGGAGACAATGGCAATTTAAGTCCACACCGAAAGTCAGTACTACAAGAACTAGGTGGCAATGTCATCGAAATTGGATAAGCTGGGATGGTAATTTAAAAAGCCATCAAAATCGATTCGACCGGGATGATAGTTTATTGTAGTAAAAAGCCATCAATTATATGCTTTTTTGTTTATGTAATTATATATAATGATTTATAAGTTAGTCTCACATTGAGCCGTTGTAAGCTCATTCCCCCTTTTCTTTTACCTCAAATTAGCAACTTGTTTTATTATTTAAAAAGTTTGTAATTATTAATTTCTTGTTTTTATATCTTAAGTTTGATATTGATTAGTTTATTTATTTTAAAAAGCCATCAATTGGAGGACCCTCGAATTAGAAGCTTGTTTTATTATTTAAAAAGTTTCCATTTATAATTTATTTTCGGGTTTGTAATTATTAATTTCTTGTTTTTATGTCTTAAGTTGGGATTGATTAGTTTATTTATTTTAAAGCATGGCACTTAGTTAATACTTTGATAGTTGTATGCTTTTTAATTTAAAAAACCATTACTTTAAATATTTTTCACTGCTTTGCAAAATACTTAAAGTTTTGATAAAGTCTTTTCTTAACTACCTAAAAATCTGTAACACCCCAATCCCAGCCTCGATGTTATGGCCGAATCTGGAGATGTTATGACGAAAAGTTAGAAATCCATCTTTTCCTTTAAAAACATCGTACCTCTTCATTGTAAAGAATTTGTCGTTATACTCATTAGTGGAAATCATTGACTGTATACTCTTTCAAATAAAACAATAATTTGAAGAGGAAGTTTAAAAGTCGTTATATTTTGAAAATTGAGTTTATTTTCTCGAAAGTGTTTGATCGCATAAAATAGTTGTTTTTGTAAATTGTTTTGTCGAACGTCACAAGAAAACTCAAATCAAATCTAAATCCGAAAATAAAACCCAAAAGTCCAAAGAGTCTCAAAATTACAAAACTCTAAAAAATTAGAAAATTAAGTAAACTTTTAAAGTAACTGAAGTTTACGGACAAGTGGTCACAACTAAGCCTCAATCGCACCGACCTGCTTAAGTTTGAGGGTTACCTAAACAAAATAGACAAACAGAAAGTGAGTTTTAAAAACTCAATGTGTAACTCAACAGAAGCATAATTTTCGATTCAATTGCATGACAGAACAGATACAAACATAAATCTCTTTTTCAGAATTAGATTTTAAATAGAGTCATACAGATACAAATATGCATAGTCCTACCCTTATCCTATACACACCAACTCTGACCATCCCAATACACCATGTGGGGTATAAAACACTTACCTACACACCCCATAGTGTCCATACGACACTTTTCAGAATAATCATAATAGTGTTGCCAGTATATTGGTGAAATATCACCTCACACAGAATACTTCCTCCACATATCACATTTCCTGCCCCATAGTCAAATACAATAGAATACCAGATGAATCAAAATTATTAGATACCATAATTATTATATCAAACATGCTTGTATAACAGATAATAGACATGCATATCACAACAATTGATACATTTTGGGCATTACAACATGTACATTTAGGTATTTCTTATGATAGAAACCAAGCAAACGATGTAATACCCCAAACCCAACCTAGACGTTATGGCCGAATCTGGCGATGTCACATGAGAGTATTTTGAAAACCGATTTGAATATAGAAACTTGTTCAGATTATTATCTTTTACTTAGTCGGAAAACATGTATTGGTTGATTTGCTTGGAAACATCTCTTTTATGTGAAAGCTTCTATAACCGTTCAATTTCCTGGAAAACCGTTTATACGTACAAAAACCCCTTAGTTATTTTAGGAAAAACGTATTTTGTTGTATTGCAGATTAATAGTCTATAATAACAGATTAAAATCCCAAAACAAAACCAAAACAGTTCCAAAGTCTAGAAAAAATTACATAAAAAATCCCCAAAAGTAGTAAACAAAGCATTTAAGTAGTAAAGTCATAAATCGAAATGAGTATAGTAGTGGTCACTATCGAGCCCTCCATTGCACCGATCCATCTACTGCTGGGGATTACTTGACAGATAAAGTAAATAAGGGGGTGAGTTTTAACTCAGTGTGTATATCCCCACAGTTCAGCATGCATACAGTCAGATAACAGAATATAGTCATATTTCGGGCCTGAGCCCTTTACAAAAAAGGTGTGGACCTTAGCCTACTCAAAAATAGTATCAAATACAGTCTTAGGGCCTTAGACCATCAAAAACATCGCATGCATATCAGATCAGAAACATGCCCACCAACCCTACACACCGTCTCCATCTAACCTACACACCATGTAGGGATAAAATTTACCCACCCAGCCCTACACACCAAGTATGGGGATAAAATCAACCCATCCAACCCTACACACCATGAGGTACCGTGAAACAACACATGTCAGATATATGCAGCATAGCTGCCAGATAACAAGCTTAGGAGCCTTTCAGATACTTCCTTCACTTCATCAATAAACCCATCCTAATGCAATGCAATCATACATAAATAGCATGCTGTAGTACAGATAAACAATACATACATACATATTCAAAACAAAGTAGCTATACATGCTAAGTGCATACACCACAATATCAGATCAAAGAAATAGGGGTCTAAAATATCCTTACCGACCCTACATCAGGTCATAGTCGACTTGGGCGACCCGTGCAACCTTATAGTTCATATCAGAAAAATGGGCTCACACGCCCATTTGGCCTGCTTGTGTGGGCCCATATGCCTGTGTGGCGCACATGGCCCTAATTGGCTTAGCCATGTGGATTACACGGCCTGGCCCAAAATCCCACACGTCCGTGTGGCTCACCCGTGTGGGTTCACACGCCCGTATAACCTACACGGCCCAATTGGCCGAGCCTGTGCCTCGTATACGACCTAACCGGCCTCACACGGATGTGTCCGTCGCACCCGTGTCTCGCGCGCATGGCCTGCCTCATCGTTCACACGCCCGTGTATCACTATATGGCCTACCACATGGGCAGTCCACACGCCCGTGTGGTGTCGATAGGGGGCTTTTCGGTTTTCGTCGAAGTTTAATTTCTGTGCAATTGGAGTACACACCTAGTTCGTTTTCGCTCCTAAAGCACTCTTGTGATTCCAAAACCTAACAGTGATAAATAATTCTCAATTTAATCACTTAAGCGATGTTCCAACGAAACCCCAACGAGAAACGTAGACTTACCGGTAACGAATAGAATTCCTAATGTTCAGCACTCCGTAGACTATCGGTGAATTCTTGGTCTACACTTGATCCGAGGTAAAACAGATCCCTTGTTAACTACTTAGTTATAAAATTACTAAGACAAACAAAAAACACATTTACCGAACCGCTAGAACCAAAAGTTATACGCAAGAACGAATTGAAAGAAAAGAAAACAGAAGAGAGGAATGAGAAAGGCACAATCTTGACAGCACTCAGAAACAAAACGAGAGGAAAAGAAACGACAGAAATTAGGGAAAAAGGAAAGGTATAGCCCAATTTGACAAAAAAACAATCTGCTCAGAATTGGATTTCCTGATAACCCCTAACTCACATTCCCTTAATTCTCTCCACTGAACACTCCACTATCAGATTTTTAGTCCAATACAAACACTAGCAGTCCAAAACAACAAAAATTAACCCCCTTATTGCGTACGCCAGGATTTGAACCTCAGTCCTCAAGTAACACTAACACTCTCTCAACCACTAGACCAGCAGACCCATTCGATAAGCTTTTACAAATAAATTCTTATAAGCCTTTTAACCAAGGGTAAGGCTTTATTCCATAAAAAAATCAAAATTTTATCCAATCTAAGGCTTGAACCTGGGATTTCCCAAACACACCCATAAAACTTAATCACTGAAGCAAACAAATATTTGTGTCAAATTAATTTCAGAACTCATACAAACATTTTTATGCTACAAATTTCACAAAAGCCGAAATTATAAAAATTTAGAGCGTTATAAACGGTTTATCAAATCTTATTCTTCAAGGCTTATCTAAGCCCATACAAACCCCACGGTAGGTCCATAGTCGATTGGAACGGCATGTACGACCATAAGGAAAAATTTTAAAATTTGAGCCCACATGCCTGTGTGGCCTACACGTCCAGAATGGCCTTGCTTGTGTGGCCTACTCGGCCTGACCCATGGTCCATCCGTCTGTGTGGCCCCTACGCTCAAAATGGCCTAGGCCGTGTCTGCCACATAGTAGTGTGTCGTACACGACCTACTGCACGGCCAGGCACATGGCCGTGGGGTGTTGACAGACCCAATTTTTGGCTTTCGCAGATCGTCGTTTTCTCGTATTTTCGTTACACATCTGGTTCAATTTTGATGCAAAAGCAACCATGAGGTCATCGAATCCTAAAAACAACATTCCAACACCCAATTTCAGTAAAAATATTACGAAACTCAAATAAAAATTATCCTAAAGAAAGCCTCAGAATAACATCCAACGCATTCGCACACTTACCACCGATAAACAGAAAACTCCCAACACTTAATTCACTAGAGAAGCACTAGCTACTTCTTGTCTTCCCTTAAACAAGCAATAAATGAAACCCCATCAATGAATTCCATTAAAACATAATAAGAACCCCCCAACGCATACAATTAAGAACCTACTCAGTAGCTTACCTACTCAGAATAGATCGAAGAACCTAGATGCACAATGATTAAATGAACGATTGATGAACAGAGCTGAAGGAGAAAGCAATAGAAATTTTGCAGAGGAAGGACAAAAAAATTAGAAAGGAGAGATTTTGATTAAAAATAAAAATAAAAAATAAAAAATAAAATAAAAATAAAATACAATCCCAACTTCCCCCACTAACTAACCACAATCCCACATAATCTGACCCACTAACCTCATCCACTACCATAGAGTACCAATCCCATCGAACTTCTACTACACAATTGGTACAAACTCACAAAAACAAAAATTAACATCCTTCACTTACATGAGGGTTCAAACACAAGACCCTATGGCAAGCTAACACCTTACTACTTGAACCAACAGGCTCATTCTTGTATGAGTTGACCGAAAATATAACATAAACCCAACCAATAAGGATAAGACTAGGAACAAAAATAGCAGAATTTCCAAAAATGGGACTTGAACCTAAGACCTCAAACACAAACCTATATCACTTAACCACTGAAGCATATACTCATTTATGATAGAATTCACAAAAACAAATTCAAATAAATCAAGATGTTACAAAATCCTTTTCCTAAAACTTTACACTAATAATGTTGTAATTGATTTATTAAGTAAAGCTGGTTTAAATTAATGAACGTCTTTCTTAAAAACAAAAGCTTGTTTTCCATACAAATCAATGCTTCAAAAAGAATGGCTTTACAATCTCACATCAGTGATCGAATGTAACGCCTTCGACTTGGCTAAAACTCTTAGGCCGGGTCGGGGGTGTTATATACAATGCAATTTACCATATATTTTAATACCATCATTATTGACACAAATTTTAAGTAAAAGTTTTTTGTTGTGAAATAAATAATAAAGAGGGTAAAGAACAAAAAAAAAATAAAAAAATAAAAGAGTAATAGAGAACAATAAATAGGAAGCAAAAAAGAATGTATTTTTATTGATCGATAGGGATGTTTATAATGCTTATAAAAAATCTATATTTATTGATATAATAAGTATAAATAATCTAAAACTCTACTTTTAATGAATATTAGGGTCCTAATGTATATCAAATTTATCTTGGTATTGATGGACATCCAGTTAATAATAAAATATTCATAACACTTCCCTATGGATATCTATTGGTAGATAATGTGCCTCCTTAAAACTTTACTAAGATAAAAAACTCGTTGAAAAAATAATTCATAGTGAAGGAAAAAGAGTACACATATCTATAATACGCATAACATGTTGCCTCATTAAAAACCTTACTAGAAAAATCCAATAAGACAAAACCTTAGTTAAGGGAAAATGAGTACAACACGTATTTACTCTACCTCTTGATGACATCACATTGTCGAAACAATTTTTAAGAGGTTTTAGAAAAACGGGGTTCGACTTTAAAAAAATGAAAATGGGAGTCGCCACCAATCTTTTTAGGTGTAATTGGATCACCTTATAAAATATTTTAGTCTACGAATTTTTGAGAAAACGGGTTCGGGAGTCGGTTACGTGTGAGGAAGGGTTAGCACCCTCACAACGCCCAAAATTGGTACCAAATTGAATTGTTTTCTGTCTTAATGTCGAAATTTTGAAAAGATTTAAAAGTATGATCCCTTTTTAAAATGTGAGCAATTTGAATTAAAACTTGAGATTCTTTTGTTCCGAAAGAATACAAACATCACATCCAGCATGTTAGGACACAATGTTTTTAAATCCTCGTAACTAAAATCATCTCGTAATTTACAAAATTTATTTAAAAGGGTATTTTTGGTATTTAGACAAACGAAAAATCGCAACCTAGCATGTTAGGGCACTATTTCCCGATTTTTTAAATACAAAAATATTGCCTTGTTTTAAAGAATGCTTTTGGGAAACATATTTTTTTTTAGAAAATGATGCAAGCAAAATATGATATTAATACATTGCAAGATATCCAAACCAAATAATATAAATTACATAAAGTACATTAACATTTCAAGCAGATAAAAAAATGATAAATAACATATATGATAAAATTATTAAGCTAAAACAATGACAAGCAAAGGACATAATAAAGTGCAAAATTAAAATAAACCATAATGGAATAAAAATGCTTTATATACAAAGCATAAATAAAAAAATAAATTTTAAAACCATATACAAAAATAATGAATGAAAAGATTTGAAAGGATTTAAAAATAGGATCCTTTTTTTATTAATTTAAGTTGAAAATTGAGATTCCTTAGCTCTGAAAGAATACGAATATCACATCCAGCATGATAAGACACGATATTCTTAAACTCTCGTAACTGAAATTATCTCGTGATTTACAAAATCTATTTAGCCGGATACTTTAGGCATTTAGACAAACGGGAAATCGCAACCCAGCTTGTTAGGGCACTATTTCTCGAATTCCTAAATACGAAAAACATTGCCTCATTTTTTAAAACTCTTTTGGGTTAAATGAAATATAAGTTTTTAAAACAATGATTTGAGTAAAATTTAAAAAACAATTTACTAAGAGTAATACTAAAAAAATTTATTTAAAAAAATGAAATAGTTTAATATGAAACTAAAATTATTAAAAAAAATAAAATATAAAAAAACTAAAAATTAGGGAGACATAGATTAAATCAAAATAAAAAAGGTTGAAAAACGAGAACAAAGAATAAAATAAGAACAAACCATAGAAAATAAGAACGTAAGAGGGAGAGAAATTTGAGTGAAAGCTCTCAAGAATGTTTATTGCTTCCCCAAAACTCAAGTGTCCTTTACAGTGAAGGAGAGACCTCTATTTATAGTTGAGCCTCCTCAAATCCAACGGTACAGATCAATTACATCAACGGTTAAGATTAAAGGGTATCTACAAATTAAATATCTAAGATTACAAAATCATATCTTCTAAGATTGCATATCATATCTAAGATTGCAATCATATCTAAGATTGTATCATATCTAAGATTGCATATCATATCTAAGATTGCATATCATTGAAGATTATATTTCCATATTAGTCGAACTTGTAGATGGTCCTTAAATCTTTTCCAGTAATGGGCCATTCCGATCGGGCCAAATTATATTTGTAATTCTGGACTAGACTTGGACTTTTTTTTGGGTTTATTATTTTTTTTGGACTTATTTCTGGGCCCGGAAAAAATTGAGTGTCTACAGCTGCCCCTCTTTGCTCATTGCTGTGTAACAGGAATAGAGCAAAGACTATAAAAAAACCAATTTTGCCCGGGCTCGCCGAGTCTTGAGTTCTTCGATCTACTCCCCGTTGAATATAGAGATGCCAAATCTTCGTCTTCGATCTGCTCCTCATCTACCATAGAGATGCCAAACCATTTTGGATTCGCTTCAGCGTGAGTACGCGAAAGCCAGAGCAGTTATGTCTTTGATTTGCTCCTTGCCAATACAAGGATGCCAAACCATCTTGAATCTGCTTCAGTATAAACATCTGAATGCCAGATCTGCTATGTGTCTGCCCTCCACCGAATATGGAGACGCCAGACTTCGATTTGCTCTCCGCCAATACAGAGATGCCAAATCATCTTAGATTTGCTTCAGCGTAAGTACGCGAAAGCCAAATCAGCTATGTCTTTGATTTGCTCCTTGCCAATACAAGGATGCCAAACCATCTTGGATTTGCTTCAGTATAAACATCTAAACGCCAGATCTGTTACGTGTCTGCCCTCCGCCGAATACAGAGACGCCAAACTTCGATTTGATCTCCGCCAATACAGAGATGCCAAATCATCTTAGATTTGCTTTAGCGTGAGCACGCGAAAGTCGAATCAGCTATGTCTTCGATTTGCTCCTCGCCCATACAAGGATGCCAAACCATCTTGGATCTGCTTCAGTATAAACATCTGAATGCCAGATCTGCTATGTGTCTGTCCTCCGTCGAATACAAAGACGCCAAACTTTGATTTGCTCTCCTCCAATACAGAGATGCCAAATCATCTTAGATTTGCTTTAGCGTGAGAACGCGAAAGCCGAATCAGCTATGTCTTCGATTTGCTCCTCACCCATCCAAGGATGCCAAACCATCTTGGATCTGCTTCAGTATAAACATCTGAATGTCAGATCTACTATGTGTCTGCCCTCCGCTGAATACAGAGATGCCAAATCATCTTAGATTTGCTTTAGCGTGAGAACGCGAAAGCCGAATCAGCTATGTCTTCGATTTGCTCCTCGCCCATACAAGGATGCCAAACCATCTTGGATCTGCTTCAGTATAAACATCTGAATGCCAGATCTGCTATGTGTCTGCCCTTCGCCGAATACAGAGACGCCAAACTTTGATTTGCTCTCCGCCAATACAGAGACGCCAGACTTCGATTTGCTCTCCGCCAATATAGAGATGCCAAATCATCTTAGATTTGCTTTAGCGTGAGTACGCGAAAGCCAAATCAGCTATGTCTTCGATTTGCTCCTCGACCATACAAGGATGCCAAACCGTCTTGGATCTGCTTCAGTATAAACATCTGAATGCCAGATCTGCTATGCTACGGCCTGTTACCCTACTACTTAGGGTGTTAAGATCTGTAATTTTAGCCTGTTACCCTACTACTTAGGGGATTAAGGCGAGTCCTCGATCTGCTCCACTACTGCTTAGGGAGATAAGATCTGCAAATTTAGCCTGTTACCCTACTGCTTAGGGGATTAAGGCAAGTCTTCGATCTGCTCCACTACTGCTTAGGGAGATCTGCAAATTTAGCCTGTTACCCTACTGTTTAGGGGATTAAGGCGCTGAATTTTGTAATTTTCAATCAATCTTGCTACATTGTCCACTAGGGAGTCCACCTGTAGAATTGATTTCCTGGAATTTATGCTTATGTCAAATAATTAAGATGCCATGATCGAAATGAGTCAAATGCTTCTTAATTAATCATGCTATGATGCAAAAATGTTATGAGAATGATCCTTATTTCAGACATCATCCCTCATTTATCTATCGAGATTTCCACTTCGTTCTTCTCGATATATCAATCATACTCTGCTCGTATGCTTTTGAATCTTTTCCATCAATTTGGTCCACTGTACCATTCCCTGAATGTTACGACCCACTGAAGATGTTTATGAAATGATCCTTTCTTAGGATCAATATTGCTTAAAGTGTCCAACCACCTTTTGGACTGAAGAAGAAATTCTCTCGAGTATCTCCGACCCATACCTACGGGAATTCTTTTAAATAATTGTCTTGTTTCAGTTTTTTGTATTATCTAGAAATTTCCAGAGTAATATGCAAAACTTCGTTTGTAAAAATATTTAGTTCGTCAATCATTATTTTAATGTAACACACTTTAAGAATAATGGAAGACGAATGAATAAATCTTGAGAATATTTAGAATTAAATAAATCATTAAGAATACAAAGGAAATTAATCTGATGGCATATCTTTGAGAAGGAAAAGAATCCAAAGATAGCAAACAGGACAAAAACCAGATGCCCTAGATATCGCCGCTTGGGTGTCTATATACAAACTCCATGAAGTTTAGAAGATTCAAAATACTTTGTTGATGCCCCAGGATTTAACATACTTCATTTCTCATTGAATCTGGCATAGCAAGGTCACTGTACTTCTTTCGAAAATTTGAGCAGCCCTTTCGGGTTTTCAACTCAAAACCCCTTTGGTCTCAAGGCGCCCTTTGCGGGTTTTCACCTTGGCCTCTTCATTTTCTTTTTTCTTTATTTTTTTTCTTTTTTCTTTTTTCCTTTTCTCTCTCTTTTTTTTTTGAAATAGAAGTCTCAAAGCGCCCTTTGCGGGTTTTCACCTTGGCTTCCGTGAGAAATTCTTGTGGACGAACCCTCTTTATCATAAGTCTGTGTCATCCATTTGATTTGGATGAATACTTCCAAGTTAAGTTCACTAGAGGTATTCAATTCTTGACTCCATCGAAGCATGGAGGAAAGAAAAAAACATCTTAATTCATAAACCCATGAGAAAGGGATTGCACCAGCAGCAGTCCTGGCTATCGTTTGATAAACACATGGCTCGATGATGTCTCTGAAGCATCCACAAACTTAATAAATTGCCCCAGTTGTAAAGCTGCCAAATGAGCGTAGTAAATAGAGGCCACAACAGATATGGCTATGGTGCTCGTAGGAAAGAGAATGAACAAGCTCGCAGATCATCAGCTGAAAACCCAACTTGGTCAGCATGAGCAAAAAGGTAAAAATCATTGTTCTTCGGATGGCATACTTTGTTGTCAATGACAGCACCAGGTAGCACTTTGTCAGGAGATCCCTGCTGGAAAACTTGGTATGATGGTTTTTGTGCAACAATAACCACAAACTTAGGGTTCCACTTCTCGTCAAGGTGCTTGCAAGCCTCAATAACTTGATCAAGTCCTTTGTTCATCATTCGACTAAACTGAGACTCGCTATCTCCATCTTTGGAGATAATGACCTGATCAGGCTTCCTCTTCCCTGAACTTGTATAGAAGTCTAAGAGAGCTTCTCTCATGATCTACTTATCCACTTTGTTAGAAACTAGTTTGAAAAAGGAATCTATTATTTCAAGCTTTGGAGACTGTGTATAGTCCGATGCTCTATAGCGAGAAATTGGTAACTATTACTTAAAGCTATCCAATGCAGCTATTGGCAGCACATCAGACTTCCTAGGAGATCCATGTACTGCATTCATTCTAAAGATGATAGTTGGAACCCTTGAAAGCGTTTGCCCCAGTGTAAACATAAAGAGTAAGTAGTAGCTTTTTATGCCAATTTTTACAAAGTCTTGGTCATCTTCTGTATATTTTGTACGGACTGCAAACCTTTGACATTGTGCAGTTGAAAATGATCTTTTCTTTTCCCTTTTTTTTCTTTTTTCTTTTTTTTTGCTTTTGTTTTTTTGTGTTTCTTTTTTTTGAATCGATGACTATTGACTTTGTAATATTGGCATATGAAGCTACTCTCTCCCTCTTAATGGAGCAGTCAATGGCCACAAAGATGATTCATTGTCAGCTCGAAACTTTTGATGAGAATAGACCCATAACATACATGCCCCATAAGTCTTGACTCCTTAAATTCGGCATTTTTAGTATAACTGATGTGATCATGTATCCTCCTTGACAACGTTTTTAAATTTCCATAATAGCCTCCACGAGGTCTTGTTTTGGCTCTCCGGCTATGCGTGTTCTAATTTCACAACCTTCCCTTCCTCTAAGGCTGTATTCTCTATCACCTTTTCATGGAGTAAAATCTGTTTCTCTTCTCGCTTTACCCTTTCTGACAAATCAGGAGATATGTTACAATCTTTGTCATCTTCAAAGTACCGAGGTTCCTTTAAACACATGTCGGGCTCAAAAATGAACTCTAAATCTGTAGTATCGTTGCCCACGTCATTGATATCTAGGGATCTATGATGGGCATAAAATAATGTACAAGGAGTAAATGAATTCAAGAATGACTATTTACATGGTATGAATGAAGAAATTTGATGAAAATTAGAAAATCTAAGAATAAAGAATGAGGGAATATTAGCTCGAATTAATCATGAAAGATGTGTTTTATTAAAACAAAGATGTCCGAACATGAGCCTATTTCATAAAAGAAATCTCATTGCTCTTAGGCTTTAGAGCAATAAGAGTGTTCTGAATATTATTCCGTAAAATTCCTAAATATTACAGGAAGTTCTTCTGCAATCCAATTGTTTAAAGAGCTTCCCGGTTCGTAAGGGCGAATGATCTCAAGGTTTCTTTGTTCAGTCCCTTCCTTGTGCATGACATTGATGGGATGATTTTCATTTCTAAACACCCTTTCTCCGGGTAAGCTATACTCCTGACACAAAAGTCAGGGATATGTAAGGGAATGTCGTTAATTCCCATTCAACTTCTTTTCCATTCAGCCGTGACCCTCTTCTCTCTCTCTCTCTTTTTAATAACTTTAACTAATTAGGGTCTTTTTATGGATTTAAATGCATGTGATGTGATGCAATGCAAATGCATGAATACAAAAGAAAAGGAGATGATGATCATGAATTCAATTCCATTAGAATAACTTTTCTAGAAAACAGATTTCTTTACATGAAAATAGATTACATATGCGGTCTTGCCCTTCATAGTCCAAGTAAACGCTGATCTTTTCTTCATGGTCGAATCTTGTAAATTCTCTAAAAGATGCCTTTGCTAGCTCCTTGCTGCTTGATCTGAGCCTCGATCTCTTGCTCGCTTATCTTCATGATACTTATCAAAAAGTGCCAGCTCTTGGATAGTCTTCGTTGGCTTGAATCTTTGGCAATTAAATCAAGTAATGTATTCCTCTGTGGACTACCAGCTTTCTCTCGTCGTGTTCTTGGATAACTTTCGTTGGCTTGAATCTCTGGCAATTAAATCATGTATTCCTCCGTGGACTACCAGCTTTCTCTCGTTGTGTTTACTTGGACTATATTCAGATGACCGCACTATAATCCACTTATCAAGAAATTTGTTTCCTTATGAGAAACTATTCTATTTAGGAATTGAATTTCGAATCAACACCTTCTTTTCTTTGACGTAATGCAAATGCATGAATGTAAAATGGTATCGATTTTGATTCAGTTTCATTTTAGAAAATGTTATTTAAGGAACAAAAGTCTTTTCATAAAACGGATTACAAATACGCTTTCGCTCGTAGGCCCAGAGTCTTTACCCTATCTAATAACAAAGCTACTCTCGACCTCTATCTGATACTAGCTCATATTTTACGTTTAAAACATTAGCTTGCACTGCCAATTCTTGTAGGTGATCAGCAACCTCTTGAATCTGAACTATGGCTTTTCCCATGAGGTGATCTCTACAGCCCAGGACACCTCTTCCAATGTCTTGTAAAGCTGTTCTAATTATCTTGAAAGAAAGATTGGCAAGCAAGTAGGCATTCTTGCTTCGTAGCATGCTGCCTTACAATGATATCATCTTCAGTGCTTCTTGAGAGTCTTCAGATTTCTGCCCCCGGCAGAGCATTTGAATTGTTTACATCTTTGCAGCATGGCTAATCTCCACTTTAAAGGTCATTGAATAATACGGTCTTCTTTATCCTCTGTCCTTTGCGCCCATCTGAGCTATCACAGCTTGCATTATTACTGATAGGTGTAACATCCTAAAGTACGACAATAAATTCAAGCTTGTTGCCTGGCAGCTGTCCTACAGTAAATGAACCTTTCTATAGGCAAAATTCTTTCCATCCCACTCGGTTTTGTAGGTCTCATTCATTCTATCAATCATTTTCCTTCCAAAACCCTTATCATCCACAGGGCGACCATCTTCATATGAAAGAGAAATGCTGTAATGGAAGAAGCATCCATCAATACCTCCATGTCCATTTTGAATTGTTCATCTATCTTCCTGTCAAGTAAAAACTGCAAGTCCTCCTAGCTGAACAACTGCTTGGCTTCATTATCCCAATGGGCCTAAATGTCCTTCAACTCCTTCCACTCAATCTGTGTCGAACTGATACGAGTAAAGTCCCACAACTCCGATGCATATCCCTCGGTGACACTATCTCCTTTCTCTAACTGGGTTTTCTCTGACCATGAACAGATGAAAGAGTTGTCCCCCACTTTATTAAGATATTCGTCCCCCATTATAAAACTTTCTAACACAGAAATCGAACCTTGAATCGATATCTTTTAATGATGAATGATATGCAATGACAACAAAAATAAGAAGAATAAGTCAGTGCCATATATAAAAATATAATAAACAAATACTTATAAAGGGAAAGTACTAAAAGGTTATCACCGTACTACCTAAGGCAAGCATTTAAAGCTCACTACATGAAGTTCGGTTCTAAAGTAAAGGGTACCCAAACCAGTAGATTCCTCGATCCTCACCCATTATAGGCTCATATGGACCAAGTTCGGTTTAAGGGGATTTATTTCCCTACGACCATATGGAGATGAAAATCTCACGAAGTCTATAGGTACAGATGTTTCCCGGAAGCAATCCACTAACTCATACGAAGGTGAAAACCTCACGAAAGCTTAGTTTCTTACTCCCACTTAAAGGTGTGACCACAACAGTCATGCAAATGCAATGCGTGCGAGAAAAGTAAACACTCATATGCAACAAACACATGTAAAAGGATCATAACTTTCAAATCGAGTTTTCAAATTTCGACAAGAGGACAGAAATTAATCAATTTTAAGGCTCGATTCTCTTATTGGTCCCCAGTGGAGTCGCCAAGCTGTCGAAACAATTTTTAAGAGGTTTTAGAAAAACGGGGTTCGACTTTAAAAAAATGAAAATGGGAGTCGCCACCAATCTTTTTAGGTGTAATTGGATCACCTTATAAAATATTTTGGTCTACAAATTTTTGAGAAAACGGGTTCGGGAGTCGGTTACGTATGAGGAAGGGTTAGCACCCTCACAACGCCCAAAATTGGTACCAAATTGAATTGTTTTCTGTCTTAATGTCGAAACTTTGAAAAGATTTAAAAGTATGATCCCTTTTTAAAATGTGAGCAATTTGAATTAAAACTCGAGATTCTTTTGTTCTGAAAGAATACAAACATCACATCTAGCATGTTAGGACACAATGTTCTTAAATCCTCGTTACTAAAATCATCTCGTAATTTACAAAATTTATTTAAAAGGGTATTTTTGGTATTTAGACAAACGAAAAATCGCAACCCAGCATGTTAGGGCACTATTTCCCGATTTTTTAAATACAAAAATATTGCCTTGTTTTAAAGAATGCTTTTGGGAAACATATTTTTTTTTAGAAAATGATGCAAGCAAAATATGATATTAATACATTGCAAGATATCCAAACCAAATAATATAAATTACATAAAGTACATTAACATTTCAAGCAGATAAAAAAATGATAAATAACATATATGATAAAATTATTAAGCTAAAACAATGACAAGCAAATGACATAATAAAGTGCAAAATTAAAATAAACCATAATGGAATAAAAATGCTTTATATACAAAGCATAAATAAAAAAATGAATTTTAAAACCATATACAAAAATAATGAATGAAAAGATTTGAAAGGATTTAAAAATAGGATCCTTTTTTTATTAATTTAAGTTGAAAATTGAGATTCCTTAGCTTTGAAAGAATACGAATATCACATCCAGCATGATAGGACACGATATTCTTAAACTCTCGTAACTGAAATTATCTCGTGATTTACAAAATCTATTTAGCCGAATACTTTAGGCATTTAGACAAACGGGAAATCGCAACCCAACATGTTAGGGCACTATTTCTCGAATTCCTAAATACGAAAAACATTGCCTCATTTTTTAAAACTCTTTTGGGTTAAATGAAATATAAGTTTTTAAAACAATGATTTGAGTAAAATTTAAAAAACAATTTACTAAGAGTAATACTAAAAAATTTATTTAAAAAAAGGAAATAGTTTAATATGATACTAAAATTATTAAAAAAATAAAATATAAAAAAATTAAAAATTAGGGAGACATAGATTAAATCAAAATAAAAAAAGGTTGAAAAACGAGAACAAAGAATCAAATAAGAACAAACCATAGAAAATAAGAACGTAAGAGGGAGAGAAATTTGAGTGAAAGCTCTTAAGAATGTTTATTGCTTCCCCAAAACTCAAGTGTCCTTTACAATGAAGGAGAGACCTCTATTTATAGTTGAGCCTCCTCAAATCCAACGGTACAGATCAATTACATCAACGGTTAAGATTAAAGGGTATCTACAAATTAAATATCTAATATTACAAAATCATATCTTCTAAGATTGCATATCATATCTAAGATTGCAATCATATCTAAGATTGTATCATATCTAAGATTGCACATCATATCTAAGATTGCATATCCTTGAAGATTATATTTCCATATGAGTCAAGCTTGTAGATAGACCTTAAATGTTTTCCAGTAATGGGCCATTCCGATCGGGCCAAATTATATTTGTAATTCTGGACTGGACTTGGACTTTGTTGTTTTTTTTTGGGTTTATTATTTTTTTTTGGATTTATTTCTGGGCCCGGGCAAAATTGAGTGTCTACACACATGATATCTCAAATTCTACGTATTCAATCTTGAATGTTAGCTTTTCATATAATCACTTGATTGTATTTGCTAAACATTTATATCACCATTCTTTTGAAAGTCATGAGTGAGGAAAAATTTTGGGGAAATATATTTTGTTCTATTTAGGAATTTCAACAATAATCATAGAAAACTTTGATCATAATCCTTCTATAATAATACATATGTTCAAATCAAATTAATAAATATTTACGCAAAGGTATTGAACAATTTCCCAAGAATTTCTATATGCTTCTAGCATTCTAAATCCTTCAAGGATTTTAATATAAACTTCAACTATATAGTGATTCATATAAAAGTTGTAACAATAATCATTAGGCACGTGTTAGATCTTTCATAAACCACCAGACTAATGAGATATCTAAAGGTTTATGCATCCACCAAAAAATAATATTATATCTTCTCATGATCAATGCTAGGACTTAGTGAAAACTTCATTTTTCCTCTTTCATAAACTTCATTTTTCCTATTTCATTTTTGCAAAACTTACTCATTTGAACCTCATTGGCTTTAAATTTTTAGCTGTTTGAACTGCTGGTCTAAAAACTTCCCGAATTCAATTCTATTTGAATTGAGTCTTTCCATTTTGGTCAATTATTCCATGTTTATATTTCTTGACAATTCTATTCAATATCCTTATTTTTTTTATTATTTCAACAATACAATTGCATGCAAAGCTATTGTCAATAACTTTTAATTTCGGTTCCTCATTTTCTCATATTGACATGACTTATCCAGATCTATTTATTTTCACTATTTCAATCTTTAGTTTCAGGTACCTCAATCTCTTCTAGAGTTTTAATTATTAGTTATTTCTTGGGTCTCTAGTAGAGCACCCACCTCCATTATATGACCATTTAGATTTATTATTTTCTTTAACGAGAATTTTCATCTTTGGAACCAATCAATTTACCATGCTTTAGGCATGCATTGCTGTCATTTATTCTAACTTATTATTCTACTGGGACTTTGATTCAAATTAAAACATTAGCTAGTATATAGCACTTGGTTATTATTATCTTGTCAATAAATGCATTTGGCAACTAACTTGAAATAAAGTGAATTATCTTTTTAAACTTCTGGTTCAAATTACTTTCTACGAAGATATAGATAATGATAATTGGTTCCATTTAATCATTTCATCCAACTATTATCATTTCTCACTGTTGGAAAAAATCCGGTTTGGAAATAGTTTTCTTGCACAGCGAAAAATTAAAATTTTGAAAATTTACCCAATTTGTGATATTTATAGCAATAAACCTTAGACCAAAATCGTCCTTGTGTTTTCGAATAAGCTGATTCTTGATATTTTTTGAATTTCAACCAAATGATATTCTCCGCTATTCTCATACCATGAACTGCTTCGAGTGTGGACTTGAACCAAATAAATCAAAACACAGAATTAGAAAAAAAATTCTTTTCCTTTTGGGGTGAAAACGAAAAATTTTTTTTAATAAAAATCGATAGAATTGTTACTTTGGAAAAATATATTTAATAGTTGAGAATAAATTCTCTCTGTTTTTCGGTAGAGTAATAATCTCTCAAAGTTGTGTTAATAGCCCTACCGGTGCCATCTACTTATAGGAAGAGAAGGTAGAATCCTTGTTGAATTGTAGATGTTTATTTCAACTAGGAAAACAACTTCTTACTTAGAGTAAGAGTAGGGTGGACGACATCCCTAGTATTCCTACTAGGGTTGTCACACCTTCATATTCCATGAGGGTATTTTGGGCCTCTATCACATCAGGTCCTATTACGAGTACTTTCTGCGCTTTTCGGTCTAGTACTTTGTAATTTGATCCAACCCAATTTTGATTTTCTATTTCCCAAAATGAACTTCAATATATTTATATTAAATAATTTTCTCATCCCAATTTTACCCCTAGTAAAATTATGACGATTTTACCCCCGATAAAATTTCAAGAAAATATATTTAATATTTCACCACTTAACATGTTTGCTATGGCCGAATGGTTTATTTTCATTTTTAGGCTTTAAAATAGCTCAAAAACATAAACTCATTCTTCCAATCATTTTTGAGTAATCCATGTACATTTGCAAATGAATCATTTCTCATTTTCATTTCCATTTCCATTTTAGGAACCCTACATTCATTTCCAAATGATTCTATTTCTCCATTTCAGAGAAAGCCATAATCATTTCTGAATGTTTTCCATTTCTCTATTTCTATTCATTTTGGTCATTTTGGTTCAAACATGCAATTCATTTCTAGTTTCACCGAGCTAGTAGAGGGATTGATTGGACATATGCAATTAGGGCTCAAATGATTTATAATTATGATTTTTTGCCTATTAATTATAAACTCATTTAGTCACGAATTCATTCCACTATAGTATAGTGATTGAGCTCACCTTAATGGCATACCATTACGAAAGCATCTACTCAGTGCTTGTCCAATGACATTGTCTTAATTGTGTTACCCTTATAGGATATCCTTAATCTTTTTGGGACTCCCAATATGATCCTATTTTATCTCATGGTAACCATTACACCTTCATTCATGAAAAGTTAATTACTATCAAATAGTAATCAAGTCATTCATCACAAAGACGAAGGCTACATTTGCTTTTCATCAACCATGTAATACCAATGAGAGGATATCATTTACCTATGTCTCGAGCTATGAATTTCATTATTGTAAATGACACTACATACTGCAGAAGTCGTACACCTAATGTACTAGCTTTCAATTCCTTATCTATTCAAACTCAGGCTTTTACTTACATCAAAGTGTATGAGTCATGTATACATAGTCCGCGATCGACTCAGGATTTAGGTACGCCACACTATGAACATCACAAGTGAATAAATCCATAAAAAAATTTATAATCTATTTTAATTGGGTCCAGTTTGATGTACTGTTAGTCCAATCAATCACATCTATGTCTTTATCTTTTAGGAGTAATCTACTCCGATTCCTACGATAAGACATCTCCCCAATTGGACTTGATAAACAACAAATTAGTCTTTCAATCTGTTTGCTCATTTCTGATTAGACTAAGGAAGTGTTTAGGTTCCTCTACTAATACAAGTTGTTTTTCTGTATTACGATCTGACCACGTAATATTGCTTAGTATCAGTTAAACATTAAACAACCAACGAGCAACATTTGCTTCCATTTTGCTTTGCATGCAAAAATCATGTGAGGACAATATACAAAGTATTAATGTAATTTATGAATAATTTTATTAATCAATATGTTTGAAAAAATTACAATGGTACTTAGATGAAAATAGTACACTTGGGGCACCAAATTTAACAGTCTCCCACTTGCCCTAGTGAAGTAGATGAGTCATGAATTGGGTTGATGTTGTGATTGATGATTCGAATGTAAATTGCGATATATGAATATCGAAAACAAGCAAAAGAATATGCGATCTAGTTAAACTAGTTTGAGAACCGATAAGAAAGGATATCAAAATAATTAATTGATTCAAAAATGAAATCTTAGTATCCCCACCTATTTTCAAGTAAATTTCAGGGACAAAATTTCTTAAAGGGGGAGAATTGTAACGAACCGAAAGTTAGTGGTGTCGAAAATGGTGATTTCTAATGTTCAAGTTTGAAAATATTATTATTTAATATTTATGAGGTTAGTGTGAAATTTAATTAGCGTTTGGTCCTTTAATTTTGTTAATTGGATAGTTAATTAAGGTACAAGTGTATTGATCCTAAAGTTAGTGGTGTCCAAAAATAAGGTATTGAGACCCCGTTTCTATAAACTGAGGCTGAAATTATTTTTGCTAAATATTTATGGAATTACTATATAGTTGAATTGACTTTTGAATAAGTAATTTTGCCGAATTATTGATTAATTTTAGTATAAGGATTAAATTGTAAAAATGGTAAATGTTAATTGCTATAGATTTTTATTTGTTCAAAGACTTAAATAGTAATTAAACCAACAGTTAATATAGCAATTGGGTCATTATTAATAATAGTGGACGGGTGGTGACATATATATGTGTAAAACCAATTAAATTATATTATATTTAAAATTTATAATAATAAAAACATATGTCATAAAACAAATTAAAAGAAAAAGAAAACCACCCAGCTTCCATTCTCATCTTTTTATTGGCTGAACTTAGGAGCAAGAAAAGAGGATTGAGCTTCAATCTTTTATCCCTTGCATGGTAAACATTTTTAGCTCGTTTTTCATAAATTTTATGTTTTTTAGATCGCGGTAGCTCGATTTAGCTAATTCATATGTTATTTTTTGAAAATTTTAAAGTTCAAAAATGTTTCCATTGATGAATTCCTGACGAAATTGACATTATTTGGTTAGATTTGATGTTAGATGTGAGAAAATGACTAATTTGGAAAGTGAAAATTATTATTTTTGAATATAGGGACTAAAATGTAAATAATTCAAAATTGGTATGAAATTTCTTTAATTATAGATAATATATGGCTTTAGAAAGATGAAATTGAGATCAATTTTGAAACCGAAGCTCAAATTCGAAGTTAGAGCAATTTCGGTTTTAAAGACTAAATTGAATAAAATGCAAAACTTTAGGGGACATCCAAAAGATGAAATTGAATTGATACATGATTAACATAGGCTGTTATAAGGTATTTGAAATTGATAAATTGAAATGAATTATTATTTAAATTGGGATTTGAACCAATCGAAGGATAATCACGGAAAAGGAAAAATTACAGATTAATCATCGATGTCTTGCTAGTAGCTGTTTTATCTGGTAAGTTCATATAGAGCTTACTAGGTAAATTTTATGATATGTTTTATTATATTTAATGTTTATTCATTAGATTGATTATAACTTTGATGATATTGGCTTATAAAGAACTAAAGTGTAAATTATGAATTGTATAACAAGTACGAATAGGTACAAGGATGTTGGCTTAAACTGATTATATGTTTAACATTAGTAGATGATATGCTAGAATTATATAAGTTTGAAATGGAAAGGCGGCACAAATAATTTGTGCCTTATTGAGTTGGGTGAGTTGGAACGATTATACAAATAAGAATGTTGTAAGTCAGAAATGATATGTATGTAGGGCTAATATATATGTTTATTTTGGGATGATAGTTTAGGTTTGAACCTTGATGAATGTTTACTTTTGAAGTGGTACAGGGTATATGAAGTTGTGTATGTGATGGCAGCTTGTTAAATGGCATATGTATCAGAATGGCAAAATTTGGTAGATTTATAATCATTTGAACTTAGTTATATGTGGCATGTATTTAGGAGATGTCATATTATCTTGTTATACTTAGTTTGGTTGGGAAATTAGTTGATATCAAGCCTATAATGTAATTGGAAAATGTTTAATATGCATAAGTTTATTATCATGTTCTGGTATATATATATGTCAATTTCTAAGCTACATGACTGAGCATGAATAAATTGAAGACTTGGATGGTTAATTAATTAAAATGGCATGTTAAAGTTGTTGCAAATTGGTGCCTTTGAGGTACATTGGTTAATTGATTATTAGATTATCCAAATAATAATTTTTGTGTATGCTTTTAAGATGATTTTATGCAGGTTTAGGTGTCTAAAACACTAATTGGAAAGGGTTTGAGTTTGGGGTATGGAAAGTACTAAAAACATATGATTTTTGGCCGCCTGGGAAAAGGTATTGATACCTTAGTTTGAGGTATCGGTACTTTACCAAATGAACAGTGTTTTAAAAATGATAAAATTCCAATTTGGTATCAATATCTTGCCTTGATATCGATACCTACACTTGAATTTTAAAAAGCTTTTAGTTTGGTCCTCATGCAATCTCGGGATAACTCCAGAACTCTCGTAAGCTTATTTAAGGCTTGATTTTAATTGAATATTAATTTATGCATGGATTTATACCTTGAATCAATGATGGAATAAATTGATTCTATATTTGTATGTACTTTGTGGGTGTTACACAAACTGGGTTTATATGCGAATTGAGTCAATGTGTGTATTGTGTAAATGTGCAAGTTGTGTAGATGTGTCAAGTGTGTGCAAACTAATTCATTAAAGTTGTTATATGTGAACTGACTTGGTATGATGTGTAGATGTGAGCTCTTGGTAAAGTATCTAAGTGCAAGCTAAACCGTTAAAGTATCTTATAGCTCGGGTCCAGTGACCGGATCGGGTGACGTGTGTTACAATTTTTATTTAGCTAATATGTTTATATTGAGAATTTTAAGTCTGGTGACTGTAATGCCCCAAAATTTTTAATTTTTGTTTCTGTGAATGTGTGAGACAATTGCCTGTTTGCCTCAGTGGTTATGTGTTCTGGGTGTGTGTGAGAGGTCCCAAGTTCAAGCCACGACGTGGGAAAATTTTTCTATTTTTATGAATAAGCCTTGTCCTTGGTCAGTAGACTTTTAATTAAAAGTTGGTAAATAATTAGTAGAATGGGTCTGTTGGTCTAGTGGATAAGTAGAGTGTTGGTGTGAAGTAGGTCCTGTGTTCGAGTCTTGGCGTGGGCATTATTTTTACTCGACCGCTCAGGAGAGTTTGAGATGGACTAAAAATCTGAGTAGTGGATTTAGTGGGGAGTTTGGTAGAGAGAATTAAGGGGAAAAGATTTGGGGGTTATAATATTCTGTCTATTATCGTTTTTTTTTGCAATTTTGGCTTTCTTTTCTCCTCTTCTCCCTTTTTGTTGTCGTTTTTCCTCTCCTATTCTTTCCTCTTGCTACCGAACCTTCCACTGATTTCCCCTCGATTTCTGTTTTCTCATTTTCTTTCAATCGTCTCTGTTGTTCATCGTTGGTTACGCGTTTAGTAAGTTATGGTTTCATTTAATCTTAACTGTTTCTCATGAATATTTATTAAAAGGAGGTTCGTTGGTTGATAGGAGTTAATCGAGGGTTGGAGATCAACCATTAACGTTTTAAGTGTGCTGAGTTTCTACTTTTCGATCGAGGGTAAGGATTTCGTCGATTTAAGAGTTATTTGATTGGTTGAATTTTGATTTTATATCGATTTAAGTTAATGAATTCGAGTATTTTGATGGTCAATTTTAGGTCTTGGAGTGCTTAGTGATCGTTTTAGCATAAATCGTAAATAGTGTGTACCTGATTACGCAGAAAATGAAGTTGCGACGAAAGCTGAAAACCTCACTGTCGACGCCACATGGGCGTATGGTTGCCCATGTGGTAGGTCGTGTGCCCTGACACGGGCGTGTGATCAACAAGGCTAGGCCGTGCGCGAAGGACATGGCCGTGTGATGGCCAAGCAGGCCGTGTGCGACACACGGGCTGGACTGAATTGGGCCGTGTGGGCCACATGAGCGTGTGGGCCCACACGGGCGATCCTCACGGGCGTGTGAGACTTTGGGCCAGGCCGTGTGATCCACACGGCCAAGGCCAATTTGGGCCGTGTGGGTATGAGCCCGTTTTTACTGAAATGTTGCTAAGGTTCCACGGGTCGCTCAAGTCGACTGTGAACCTATTGTAGGGTCGGTAAACACTACTTAGACCTCTAAATTCTGAAACTGATTTTATGATTAATGTACTGAGCATGTTATTATTATACATGTATACTGTTCTGAATGTATGTATTGCTAGTCATGAGCATAGCACATCTGTGATGTATGTTGCATTACATGGGGTTGGGATGATGATATTGGAGGAAGTGTACTGAAAGGCTTCAAGCCTATTGACTGGTAGCTCAGCTGCAAAGTATACTAAGAGGCTCTTAAGCCTATTGACTGGTAGCTCAGCTTCGTTATACTGATTTGTGCCTCATTCAGTACAACTTGTAAGTGTAGGGATGTGTGTGTGTTTTAAACCCCACAGTAAGTGTAGGGATGGACAGAGATGGCGTACTAGAGGCTGGTGGGTAGGATTTTACATACTGTTCACTGCATACATGACTGTTACTATGATGGGCTAAGGCTCAATGCACATCTGTTACTGTACTGAAATGGGCTAAAGCCAAAACTGCTACTGATACTGTAATGGGCTTAGGCCCCAGACTGTACTGACTATTACTATGATTATCTGTATGTTTGATTTTTGTGGGGATTACACACTGAGTTTATGTAAACTCACCCATTCTGTCTTATCTGTATAGGTAATCCCCAGACTTAGATAGACCGGTGCGGCAGAGGACTCGATAGTGACCACGCTTTTGGACTATTATGACTGTCAGTTTATGATTTATGGTTTTTATTTTCATGTTTTGTTTAGGCTTAATATGGGTTTATTTTGATGTAATTTTGAACACTTTCTGGGACTTTCACTTAATTTGGGTTTTTAATTGTTTTCATGGATTTGTAACTGCTAGTCTTAGGAAAACTCGATTTTCAAAATAAGATAAAGATTTCTCTAGAAACCCAAACACTTAAACTGATTTCAAAGCTTCCGCAATGAGCAGTGTTTTCCTTAAATTAATCAATCAAATGTGTAATAAGGAATAGTATTTAAATGGAAATGGTTTTATCGCGACAACACGGTTTTCAAACTCACTATCATGTGACATCTCCAGATTTGGCCATAATGTCTAGACCGGATTTGGTGTGTTACAGTGGCTTCAAGTTATAAATATGGTAGATATGTGCATAAAGATATGCATATTTACTTAGATTTGAACTGTTAATGCTATTATTATATTTTTTAAATTATAAAAATACCATTGAATGCTTTACTCAGAATATAGATAGGTTTTCCCATGCGCAGGTTAGATTTAATGCAAGATTTCTGTGCATCAACCTCAGTATCCAATCCGTAGTCTCGATCTTAGCAATGTTTGTTTGTTTCAAATGGTACTTATAATTGGCATGTACCTAATAGGTTAAGTTTTATGGTAGTTGGATGATGTTTTAATTAAATGTTATACCTTATAATCTAGTAGAAAAAAAAATTGGATTTATTGTATGATATTAAGTGCTTTTATAAAGCAAATATAGATTTTCTTTAGTATGATTAAGGAATGTTTATTGTCCAATAATTATCATATAAATTGAGAATTAATTGCAGTTGCTTCGACAACGAATGTGATATATTGTAACTCAGACTCGACGATGGGGTTGAGTTTAAGGGTGTTATACACTAAGCAAACCAAGACGTAATTGAAACAAACAAAAACTTAATATTAAAGAGAATAGAAATGTAAATCTTATTCTAATGGAAGTGAAGATCTCCTCGATAATCTGAATCCAAGAGTTGATTAAAATTCACAAACAAAATCACCATGCAACCACTTCTGAAGGGCCAAACTAAGTTGAAAACAACCTAAATCGAGCCAAAAATCGATTAAGCTGAGCCACACGTTGCAGCGCGACTCTCCTCCGCTTCACCTCCTTGTTTCACCTTGGTGCACTTTCAGATTTTCGTTTTGAGCTTCGTTTAACCTACATATAAGCCATAAAATACTTATTCAAGCAAACTACCTAAAAACATATAAAATAAAATGAAAAAAAATACTAAAAGTGCAAAGAATGCAAAAATAAATGCATGATATGCAAATTACACGAAAATGCTCTAAACGCATGAGATTTCACTAAAAAAACAAATAAAACTGAGTAAAATAAGGTATAAAACATAGTCACGATTAAAACTATCATACCCTCGCACTTAGAAGCAAAATAAGACATTAAACCTAACTTAAATTAATAATGGGAATTATACTAGGCACTGTTTGGATCCTGATAATATATTATATTTTCATTTCCAGTTTTATTTTTTAAAATTGAATAAACATGTCTAATAAATTGAAATAGAAATTTGTTTACAATAATGAAACGTGAAAACATGATTGGTAATATTTTTTTAATAGAAATAAGAGAAATAAAATAAAACAAATTTTATATTTATATGGATTTAATTAGAGTATCGGGTTTAATATTTGAAAAACTGTTTAAAAGAAAAGAATATTTTTATATTTATTATATGGGTTTGAACCAATGACAAATTATTTAAAGTTAAAACTTTTCTTTTTATCATTTTCATTTTTACTAAGCATTTTTAATGAAAACATTGGAAACAATATTATTGTTTTCTAACTTTCACACATTTTCATTTTCTAAAAATAACTTTTACAATTTTCAATCAAATATGTTTTCTTCAATATTTTTCATTCTTCGAGAAAATGAAATAAAATAACCTATTTTCCATTAGACCAGAAAAGAGCCTTAATATATACAACTAAAACACGTAAACAAATCTCCATAAGCACTATAGAGATTATGTATTTAATCATATATATAATAATTCATATTCCATATTCACACATATCACCAACATTGAATATTAGAATCACATATGGATGCACGTCAAGCAATGTAACGCCCCTAATTCCGTATGTGTGATTTGTTATATTTCATCATTAAAAAGTTTTTGTCTGGTGAAGTGACTTGTTTATGAATTTGAGGTTTTGGGTTCAAGTTGTGTTTCTTTGAAAATATAATTAATTTTTTTGTTTTTAAGCCTATCTTTGTTTAACCGGCTTATGTATTATTATCATTAAATTTGTGTCAAGAATGAGCTTGCTGGTTCATTGGCTAAGTATCTGTTTATTCTTTGAGTCGTGTGTTTGAGCTTCCTTGCAAGCAAATGAAATGTTTTTATGCTTGTGTCGTCAAGTGAATAAGTCTTGTTTAAATTCAAATTTTTGAAAAGAATTTGGGTAGTTATCTAAGTTGGTAGTACTACTTCAGATTCGACTATAATATTTAGGCCGGAGTTTGGTGTTACAGATAATCCTTCTGCTTTTGTTATTACAAATTCACAAATTTGCTTATTTGTTAGGTGACCAAGTCACCATTTCATATACTTTAATAATCAATCTTTCACATATAATTCCCAATGCCAAAGGATTAACCACATTTAAAAGCTTGATAAGTAAATTCATAATCTCATTATTAACAGATCACATATACACTCTTCTCCATGGTTTATTCTTATCATGGTATATCATATTTTCTCTTAGTCACATTTAAGATCTCATTTTTTAACAACCGGTTTTATTTATATAAATTTTCTCATCCATGCATACTCTAGCAACAAAGTTTTACCATGGCATTTAAATCTTTCCTAACACATTATTAACTCATTTTCATACAATTAACACCAAGATTTAACATATCGTCGTTTTCTTTCCCAATTTCACAACACATTAAGTCACGAATACTCACATTCAAGACAATATTATTTTAACCATTTATTACGGTAATTATCAAGCTTTCTAACAATTGTATTCTCCTTTCCCCAAGCTTGAAAGCTCACTTTCAATCATTTTCTCTTTTCTCATAAATAAAAAAAAAAATAACAAAATATTAATATGTTAGAAAATAAGGACATCACATATATAATCAGGGTAATTATATATTATTATTTACTATCATAATAAGTTAGCCCAAATTAAAAGTGATCTAATTTGGTTAAGTTTTATTGGGCTTTAATTATTAAATAAAGTATAAGTCAAATATGTAGAGATACTCTAGTAACTAATTTCTAATTAAAGATGGGCTAATTAGAAATAATGGTTAATGTGCAAAAGTTATTTACTAGGGTTGTGGTCCCCAAACACAGAAGATAACTTTTCTAATATCCCATCTGTAACATGCCAATTTTATCCCGCCCAATAAACAAAACAACAAAAAAATAACAAGTCCATTTACAAAAAATATACTGGCCCAAATACAATACCCAATTTACCCTAAACTAAATCTGCTTGTAACGCCCCAAAATTTTAAGTGTTAATTGGAAAAATTTGCAGTAATTAGATTTCTGTATTACTGGTTTAGTGCTCTGCTTCTGTGTCTAAGGTCTGGGGTTCGATTCGTTGTACCAAAGTCTTATTGTTTTTAAAACAACCCATAAGCAAGCATTGCCGCTTAAGTTCAATTTGTTGTGATATTGTGACAAGAATAAGCTTGTTGGTTCACTGGTTAAGCATTTCTCTATGTTTTGTTTGTATTCTGTTTGATCTTGAGTTCGAATCTTATCGTGCGCATCAGAAATAATTTTGCTTGAAGCCAGAAAATTTGCATGGAAGTTAATGTTTAAGTAACGTTAGTTCTCTTCTTCATTTCTTTCCTGTTCCTCCATTTTCTTTCTTTTTCTACTTTTTATTTTGCTAAATTACGTTCAAGAAGGGTGAGATCTGTGAAGTTCGGTCGTTAATTGTTTGTCAGATACCGTTGAGTAAGTATTCGCTTTTATGAAGGTTCACGGTTGTCGTTGTGTTCTAATTTGTTTGATTAGATAAGTTGTGGTTTTTGAGAATCGTTGACAAACAACTATTTGTTTTCCTAGTAGACGGAAATATTAGCAATTCGAAACAGCGGTGGGACGGTCGCGGTAATTGTTGTTGAAGTTTCAGTATCTTGAGTTATATGGAAGTTATGTTGAAAGTTTTGACATGGTTGTTAAAGTGAATATTCGAGTGGTTCTGTGGATTAATTGTTGAATTGTGTGATTGAATGCTTCTATTAGGCTTCGAGAATCTTCAGATTGTTGCTACTTCAATCTCCAACAGGTGCGTAATGACTTTCTCATTTTCGCAAGGTTTGGGTCGCCGAAAATGGTGGTTATTGATGCCACACGGCCAGGCACATGGGTGTGTGGCCAGGCCGTGTGAGCCACACTGGTATGTGACAGCTCGTGCGATCGGTCGTGTAACTCACTATTTATCGACTTAGGGCCATTCGGGCTAGCACACAGGCGTGTGTCTAGGCCGTGTGTGGTCAAAATGGTGCAGTGTTCATATGGGCACAAGACACGGCCGTGTGTCTAGGCCGTGTAACTCATTGTTTATGAAATAAGGACCACACGGGCCAGCAGATGGGTGTGTGCTTAGGTCGTGTAAGTCACATGGGCGAGGACACGGCTATGTGTCCAAGCTGTGTAACTCTCTGTTTACTAATTGGTAGCACACGGCCAGGCACACAGGTGTGTGGCCAAGTTATGTGGACCACACAGACAAGGATGCAGCCATGTGTCGAGGCCGTGTGGTAGTCAACAGGAGTTCCGAAAACTCATTTTCTGACCATAAATATTATTGTGACTGATATTGGTTATCCATTATTTGTTTGATATGAAATGAGATGCAATGAGAAACTACTGTTAATGTGTAAGGGATATCTAACGGATAATCTGTAAATGAAATGTGATATTACGTATTCTGAATGTGTTTGAATCGGAAAAGTGAGAAGGAGGAAGTATTTTGTTCTGAAACAGTGGTTTAACCACTTTCTGATTGAATCTCAATTTGGTGTTTAACGTAAAATGTGCTAGCATCTATGATGTGATTCTGTAACGTATCAAACCAACACATTGCGATGTGTAGGGATGGAGGGACATTGAATGTCCTTAATAGTGTGTTGGACTGGTCGGAGATGGTGTGTAGCGGATGAAAACTAGGAAATTCTGTTATAAGTCTGTTCTGCCATCTGATTAAGCATGTTGATAACCTGCTACCGTTCGTGTGTGTTATCTGAGTATAAATGATCTGCTATATATCAAGAATGTGAATGTTGAGAACTATATTGTATTCTAAATAAGATCACGTTGTGATCGTGTGAAAGCTGAATAATATTTTCTATTACGCATTGAGCTCACAACTCACTCTGTTATGTTTGGCTTTCAGGTGATCCACCAAACTAAACCGGGTTGATGTCGCGGTGGCTCGGTCAACTTTATTACTTTATTACATTTAATATGAGATTCTGTTACTATTCTACTATGGATTTTTGGTGTTGGAGCACTGAGACTTTTCTGGTGACTGTCTGGAGATTTTAATTTGATTTATTTATACTATGGACTTGTTAATTATTAGTATGATGTTTGTAACTCTCTGAACTCGGTCTAGACGTCTAGGCCGTGGTTATGGTGTTACACTGTTAACCTTAAAAACCCTAAAAGCCCAAGCTCAAAAACTTAAACTAATTAGAAAAAACCCTAGCTGCTGCTGCTCCTGACCATGTCAGCGGACACGACACCAAGGATTGTCCCTCCCTGCCATCATTTCACTAAAATGGCAAGGCGTAGCGTCCCTAATGCTGTTGACCTTTGTAACACCCCTCACCCATATCCATCGCCAGAATGGTGTTACGAGGCATTACTGGACAAGACACAACTTACATACATTCACATAATCACTTAAATCATATTTGAATTATACATAAATATATAATATACAGTTTTTTTATTATTATATTAAACTAAAAATAATATTAAGCCACATAGCATTTACGAATCACATAAGTCCAATTGAAGTTATAACCACACATATATCACATTATACAAGTCAATAAACATATTCCTAAATTCTACCGTAGCTACCAAAGAAAAAGAAACAATCATTTAATTCATGTACCAAGTATATAAAAAATATTCAAATAATTAATAAAATATCGAATGATTTATTTAATAATGGTAACCACACATCCATTAAACCAAACAAATCATATATCAAGTCTATGCTCATAAATCATATACGGCAATATCTATTCAACATCATGGCCCAACATGTTAAACTCATTTATTTAAATCACAAAATCATACATTAGTTCATATACCAAATTGACTTTAATTATATTACAAGCACTCAACCAAAGATACCAATCAACTTTAAGCATACATCATATCCATCACAGTCCATTTATTAAGTACCAAAACAACCAATATTTGAACCATCATCTTATAACCATTTTTTTTTCAATTATACCATCTACCATTTTCACCCACAATTGGTTGATTTAAGGAATACTTAATTTACTAATATATCCTTTGCATATACACGTCATACCAGATTTATGTGTATGTACATAAAACCACATTTAAAACTATTCATTTAAACATATTTCATGCAAATAAGTACCGTTATCACCGAACTCCGATAATTATTTAACAAAGAAGCATGTCATAGACGCATTTATTTGTTTTATCAAATTTAACCGGATAGGCTCATGCATTATACATTCTATTATTTATTTAACACTTGCCCAAATCAACTTCATAAATACATAAAACATAATCTTAATTCAATTAATATTCATTACTTTTCTTTGTGCCAAAACACATAAATAACATCACCTCATACGTACTTAAAGTTTACCTTCAGAATAGGCTTAAACCATTATTCCATTTTCGCATCCATTAGTAAAGCATACCAAGCACACTGTGCACATATATTATTATTATGCACATTACCTAACTAACATATCACCCTACGTTTGAAACTCATGCCAAACACATTCCATATATATAAATACCATGACTAAAAACACCTAAACTTGAACATCATTCATAGTCATTTTCGCATGACTTTTTATATATAATCCAATTTCAATATTTCAAAACACATCCAGCATATACATGTCATAATTCCAAAATGTAACTTTATAAAATATCGAAGGCAGTCGATAGTGTGATAAGTTTCTCTAACAATTCCTGAGCTCATATCTTGAATTCAAAATCTATAAAGGAGAATAAAAGTGAAAACACAGAGTAAACTATCATAGCTTAGTAAGTCATAAGCAAATAAACAACTCAGTACAATTATCAACTTAATTAAACTATATCCAATTATATTATCATAGCACATTTAAATCCAAACACTTATAAATCCATATTTAAAAGTATACTGACTTACGTATACATATCCATTCGTTAACCTCATCTTGGCTAAATATTCATATAGCCAAATTGCCTATTACCATTTAACTTTCAAAGCCAAACAGTCTTTATAAATTTAGTTCACATACACACAATTACATAAGCTAGCATATTACCAAAGAAGTTCATGTACATATGTTAATTAAGTGACCGAATATTCAATAATCATATGTATATATAATTGAAACTTATTCCATTATAGTCACAAGGCTGAATACCCACATGAGTAATTTAACCAATGTCATTTAACTTCCAAAGCTATAAAGTCAACATATGACCGTTTATACATATGTTCAAAGGCACAAACTTGAGAATCATAATAGAACGTGAAATACATATACTTCCTATTTGTCCGAATATGCATGATTATATTTTTATAGACCTAATATCAAAGGTCGAATGTTCTTACTAAGTTCACACAAAATCACTATTTGTTTCACACATAGTTTTAAACAAGTTTCAAGTCACATATTTACCTTGTTTTAAGTAGACAATCAGCTAATTCAATTCATTACACAAAATCTAATCAAGTTTTCAATTTTCATATACCTTCACAATCGTAAAATACATTTATCAAGCACATACTGCACATCAAATTTGCATTTAATAGAATACATATATTTTCACCCATATACGTATAACCATGAATCAAAATATAACATCTCATGCATACACACCACATATAGCCGAATATACTTCACCAATGTACATGTATCCACGTTAGCAACTTATATAATTTGTATCAAATATCCAATGACCAATTTACCCTCATTTTTAAATAGGTAATCAACTAGTTCATACCTGTTCATTTAGCTAGTCTTACAAGTTCGATCTCAACTTATCTTTGCCCGATGAACCATTCAGAATTGGATAGGACACCCGAATAATCACATATATCGTACAATGCTAACGTCCCAGACGTGGTCTTAAATGTAATCACATATCGATGCCACTGTCCCAGACAGGGTCTTATTTGAACACATTGATCGAAATTTCACATCGATGTCATGGTCTTACTCGCACACATAAATCGAATCCTATGTCATGACATATGTATCCTAACTATTCCTAGGGTTCATATGGGGCTTTCGGACATCGTAACTCGGTCGAAATGAAAACAAAATTAAGGTAACCAAGCTTGCATAGATTCGGCTCATATACATATACATTTACATATTCTAATTCAGAATATATAATTCACATTTAACTAAAATTATGTACGTCTATTTGCTTATAAACTTACCTCGGACGATGAAAAAGGGGACTGGACGACTAGTCAATAACTTTAGCTTTTTTTCCCTGATCAAATTCTGATTTCTTTAATTCTTGATCTAAACATATTCAAATTAAGCTCATTTAAACATATTTTCATTCAATTTAGTCCAAAAACACATAAATGGGCAAATTACCATTTTACCCCTGACATTTACAATTTTTACAATTTAATCCCTAATGCACAAAACACAAAATCATGCAAAATTAATCACATCTAAGGAAGGCCGAATATCCCTAGTGTTCAAATAAGCTTATACTTTCCATAAATTTCACATTTTAGTCCTCCCACATTTTATTTTTGCAATTAAGTCCTAATTATTCAAAATCGTCAAAAATTCCTTTACAATATATTTTAGCCCAATTCATAACTTCCATAATTCATCATCAAATAATAAAAATCACAAACTCTCATCAATGGCATAACTCAAAATATTCATCAAAGTCATAAATTAAAGCTCGGGTTTTGTAGTACTCGAAGCAACGATCTCAAAAACGTAAAAATTATCAAAAACCGACTAAAAACGAACCTTGGATTTAAGCTTGAAGATGACCGAACCTAACTTTTTCTCTTTTCTTTTTCTTTTGCTTATAATCGGCTATGCATAATAACATAAACCCTTTTGGTTTCTTTATGATATAATTATAATATATAGTTTATAATTTTTTATTTCCAAAATTGCCCTATTGAATTCAATGTAAAATCCTTATAAAATAAGCCTAGTACCGTCCTTTCAAAAATCAATAAACATAAATGGCTTCCATCATTTTTTTTATGCATTAATACAAATATATATATCTTATCATAAAAAAATGAAGTTTAATTTTCACACATATATATAACTTAAATATGATATTATAAAACTATATAATGACGTCCACCAACATCCCACTAATAACTAAATGAACTATTTACAACTTAAGGGCTTTCACTTATAAAGCCAATAGCAATTCGGTCCCCTTTTAGAAATAACTACCAAATTCTCATTTTACGTGATTAAGTCCTTTTATTTAATTAGACACCTAAATGACGAAATTAAATCACAAAAAATTTCACAGTTATAAATTCACACATAATAAACATAGAAATTAATTTTTAAATATTTTTCTGACTCAGATTCGTGGTCCCGAAACCACCATTCCGATTAGGGTCTAATTCGGGCTGTTACAACCTTAGCACAAATGCCTGCAAAAAAAAAAAAAAGAAACAAAAGAAGACAGAAAGCAGAACAAAAGAAATAGCAAAAGAGAAAGAAATAGAAAAAGAGAAAATAAAAATAAGTATTTTGTAATATTTTTTTGGCTATAAAAGCCATAACGATCATGTGTATTTTTTAACGGGCAATCGAATAGATTCAAGGAAAAGTAGAATACCAAAAAAATTTGTTAAAAGGTAGTTCATTTATCTTTTTATTTTCGGAGCAAATATATATATAGAAAGAAAACAAATAAAAAGAAAGTTTTTACTTGTTTGCACCATCATCAGGGTGGGTCGAAACCGAAAGGTTTCATTTTCTTCTTTTGATTTTAGTCTTTTTTAGGTATTTTAACCCTGGATCTACTTCCAGCGCTTTGAAAGGATTCGAAAGGCTTCTTTTTTTGAATTTTCAGCCACCGGAGGCTGCGGTCATCGTCGCCGATGACCGGTGGCCACAACAGACATGCGACGGCCTTGTGGCCGGAGTGGGAGAGAATTTTGAGAGAAAAAAATAATAAGAGTGTTTTTAAAAAAAAAAAACAGGGTTTGAAATTTTTTTGTTCTGATTTTTTTATTTATATAGGGCCTTATACGACGTCGATTTGGGCTTGACCCTCAAACTCCCAAAATGGAGTCGTTTTGATGCTTAGCCTGACAACCCGGCTCGAACTCCTTTATATCTGTGTGTTTTTGAAGGAATGGGTTATTTCCCATTTTGGCCCTTCCACTTTTTAGCATGTTTTTAAATTAGTCCTGCACATTTTTATTTTATTTCATTTTTACCCCGTTATTTTGATTCCTTTGCAGTCAACCCAAAGGAATGGCACAGATTGGATTAATTGCTCTCTGAGCCCCAAACTTTTATATTCCATTTTAATTTAATTCTTTATATTCTGTTTCCTTGTAATTTAGGTCTAAAATTTTGTTATATTTTCAATTTAGTCCTTTACTTCCTTTTTTCTTATTTATTTTGCAATTTATGCTTTAAGTTCTGTTTAAATTTCAATTTAATCCCTCATTTATTTAATTTTTCCTCTTTATTTACTGTTTTTATTCTTTTATCCCCTAAAATTTTATTATGGTTTTGATTTAATATTTTTTTATTTAATCTTGCCCTTTTTATTTATTTAATTTTTAGTATTTTTAATTCCTTATTTATATTTTATCCTTTAATTTACATAACTTGCATTTTTATCCTTAAGTTTCTTAATCATCTCATTTTAGTTCATTTTTTTTTGATGTTGATGTTATTGTTAAATGATTATTTTTGCTAATTAATATTTTATTTTGTCATCACTAATATTACACAACCATGATCATAGCATTATCATACTTTTTTTTTATTTTACAATTTTTTTTCATTACTAATGTTACACTTATTATTTTACTATTATTGCCTTTATTAAATAGTATTATTAATTGGCTAAAAATTATTCCAACTACCACTTGTTATTATTTTATTATCATTTTTGAACACGTAAGCGATTCTATACTATTTTTGCCATTTCCATATTATGCAACATGTTTAAATATTCGTTTATTTTTGTACTAACATTTGAATAAATTAATCGCATATTGCATTAAACGTTAGATTTACCCGATGCATAAAAAAGGAATTTTTTTAAAACGGAGGCAATGTTATTTGTTTAGGGATTTGAGAAATAGTGCCCTAACTTACGGGGTACGACTTTCTCCTTGAATCAAAATAAATGAGCATCCTTTTAAAATTCAACATATATAAGATTTAGGTAATAATCAAATAAAGAGAATCCTTATTTTCGAGGATTCGAGATATCGTGCCTTAGCTTATGGGACATGATCCTTTCTCGATTGACTCAAAATAAGAAAGCTTTTTCCATAAAATTTAATTTAGTTTGCAATCATGCAAGAAGGGGATCATATCTTAAATTTTCTTTGAATTTTCAATTATCGACACTAAGACATCAAGTAAACAATTAGGTACTAATTTTGGGCATTATGAGGGTGCTAATCTTTCCTCATACGTAACCAACTCCCGAACCCGTTTCCTGGATTTTTATAGACTGAAATTTATCGTTTTAATAAATCTAACATTTTATTAAAATGACCAAGTTTTGAGATCATCCAATCACAGCTAAATAAAAAAGATTTGGTGGAGACTCCCACATTCGTTTTTTTAATGAAATGTCTATTTCCAAAAAAGAGGTTTTGACATCATCATTAGGAAAGAGACAGCCCCCTCATATAGATTTTTTGTGTACTAATTTGAAAGATCAAAACCCTAAGATCCGTAGATTTAAAGGAATCAATGGATTCAGGTACGCTTCCGCATATAGTTTTATTTATGATTTATTTTTGATGATTTCACATGATAGATTTTGATTTATGATTTGTTAAGTTTTATATCAGATATTATTTTATGGTTCTAACAAGTGGCATCTCAGCCTCGTCATGTTGAATAATTGAGAACAAATTGATTCTCTATTATTTTTGGATTAATTTTTTTTGAAAATTTATGAATTTAATATTTTAGTTTTTAATTTTCAATTATATATATTGATGTTTGAGATTCCTATTGAAATTTCTTTTTGGTTTTGATTATTATATTAAAATTTTGAGATTTAGGAATTTCAATTGAAATCTTTGATTGTTATTGGTTTGATATGAATTACTTTGATGCAATCCATAAAAGTTGCTTTGGTTTTTTAATTTAATATATATATATATATATATATATATAATGATTTGTGGGATTGACTGTTTCATTATGAGAATCGGATTATATATAGTTGAATGTATATATAGATTAATTTATGTGCGCACAAATCTTTTACATATTCTGGGACATTAAAATTTGGATCCGTTTCTGCGATTTCTTTATCTTCTTTTCGCATAATTATTCTATAAATTTCATAATAATTGTTTTGATGTTTTAGTGTACTGTTGCATGATTTGTTGAATTCAAATTGTAATTGCATGATTCAAATTTAATGATTTCTTGTAAATATTATTATTATTAGTTTCGCTAAATTTGTTTTTAGGTTATAATGAATCTGTTATTGTAAGTTGTTAGTTTGTTATTCAAAACTGTTATGTTGTTAGCAGCAGTTACTAGCAGCAGCTAGCTCATATACTCTATAAATACAATTGTTGCTCTATTCAAGAAGACAGATAGAAATAATACAGGATATCTTTTCAATACACAATAGTTTCTTCATTTAGCTTACTATAGATATTAACATGGTATCAATTGCCTTGGTGCTAGAGACCTGATTTTCATTGCTTCCATGGCTACCACTGGTTTTGCTAATTCTGCCTCTATCGAGGATGGCTGTTCGGCAATAACTGGTGCTCGGATCATTCAATCGTTTCCTCGCCATGACACTGTTAAATTGGATGATGGAAATTTCGTTCAGTGGCAGCAGCATATCTGTCTGATCATTGAAGGTTACAAACTGAATATTTTTTGGATGGCACGTTACCTGCTTTGTCGCGTTTTGTGCAGTTTCCAGAGGTCTCTAGTTCCAAATTCGGAGGCCTTGGCGTTCGTTCAACATGACAGGTTACTTGCCTCCTGGTTGCTTTCCACTATTAATCCCTCGTTGTTATCTTCCTTTACAGAGGCTAGAACGGTGTGTGATGTGTGGAGTACTACCATTCGACTCTTCGCCGTAGTCACAGCTGCGAAACTCTCTCGCATTTGTCACGATCTCCACTCAATTAAGAAAGGTAATCTTTCGATCAAAGAATATATAACAAAGATTTAGAATACCTGTGCCTTGATCGAGGCCTCTAGATCTCAAATCTCGAAGTCGAAAAAAGTGGAAATAGTTCTTGTAGGACTACCTTCGGAGTTCGACGCCGTGCTTACCTTAGCGTTGTTCTCGTCGAAACCTCTGCCATTACAAGGTCTCCTTGATTTGTTGTTGGAATTTGAGAGTCGCCAGATGCGTGTGGTTCAAGACGTGCCACTTCATGCAAATCTTTTGGAAACTGTTCCATCACCACAGATGGTGGAATCTGTTTATGTTGGTCGTCTTGCATCTGAAGGTCGTGACAGAGGGTTTCTATCTCGTATTCAATGACAGATATGCGGTCAGTTTGGGCATCTAGCTTAAAAGTGTTTTTATTGCTATAACCGCGAGTACGGTGGTCAGCCGTCAGTGGCTTAACCCTCACCTTTGGTTGATCATACTGGTCCGGACTCGACTGCTGGCTTTTCATTTCCGTCGCTGACCTCTAGTCAATTTCATGGTCCTACTTCAGCGGTGCCGTAAGGTTTTTCTTCTGATGGTAATTGTTGGCCGTCTGTTGTGCCTCACATGTCTCAACAATGTTGGGTGGAGAATTTTGAGCTTTTACGTTTATTTTAACAACTCAAGGAATAATTCATCGGTTATCTTGTCCACATACCTCCAAATAGAATGGGGTGGCTGAGCATAAATATCAGCATATTGCTGACATGGGTATCACATTTTTGGCTCAAGAAAATCTTTCTATGGAGTATTAGGGCTATGCATTTTGCTGTGCTGTTCATCTCATCAATCATCTTCCTACCTCTATTTTAAAAGGGCAGTCTCCGTATAAGGTTCTTCATGGACAAGATCCCACGTATGATCATCTACGAGTATTTGGGTGTCGTTGTTTTCCGTATTTGCGTCCTTTTCTATGCAACAAGTTAGATTTCCATTCTCAACCTCGTACTTTTTTGGGGTATAGTTCCTAACATAAAAGATATCAATGTCTCATGCCAGATGGTAAGATCGTCATTTCTTATCATGTTGTGTTTGATGAACAACGGTTTCTATCTCTTACGTCTGTTACGGGAGGTTCCACGTCTTCATCTAATTAAGCCATTTCAACATTTGTTCCTCTTATTAAGTCAGTCCCTTGTTAGCCCATGCAGTCCTCATCCGCTCTACCTCTTGTGTCGTCACTTCCTGCTTTTTGCCCCTCGCCTAGTATCTCCGATGTTCCTCCGGCTAGTTTGGGATCTAATCGTGAGCCACGTCGTCTCACCTTACCAAATGACGACGGTGTTCCTAGTCCTACCCCGACTACTCCTAGTATCCTATCCTCTTCTAATATTTTGTCATTTCCTTTGCCTTCGAAAAATACTCATCCGTTGGTTACTCGATCTAAGGCTAGCATTTTTAAACCCAAGGCTCTGTCTATTGAAGTTATCGAGCCCCACACAATTGAGGAGGCCTTCTCTACCACCGAATGGCGTGCTATAGCACAAGCTGAATATGATGCTCTCATTAAAAATTCCACCTGGGAACTTGTTTCGTTCTCGAATAATCGCAAGGTAATCAGATGTAAATGGCTTTCCAAAGGAAAGAAAAATCCCGATGGTTTTAAAGCCCGTCGTAAGGCTCGGTTAGTAGCCAAAGGATGTTCTCATGTACCTAGGTGTGCTTTCAAGGAAATGTTTAGTAAGGTGGTAAAACTTGCTACTATTCGAATCATTCTATCTATTACTATTTCCAAAGGTTGGCAGCTTCATCAAATTGATGCGAATAATGCTTTTTTACATGGTTATCTTACTGATGAAGTGTTCATGCAGCAACTTCCAAGTTATGTTCAATATGGTCCGAATGGCAAACTGTTAGTCTGTCATCTGAATAAAAAATTTTTATGGGCTTTTTTAGGCTCCGTGTGCCTGGTTTAACAAATTGAAGTGTTTTCTACTTTCTGTTGGATTTCTTATATCTAAATCTAATGCGTCTCTATTTGTTAGAGTTACGCCTGCCTCCACTCTTTATGTTCTTGTGTAAGTGGATGATATTATTATTATTGGAAGCATGCCTAACTGTATAAGTAGCTTTGTTCAGCAGTTAAATGAAGAGTTCTCACTTAAAGATATAGGTGATCTCCACTATTTTCTAGCGATTGAGGTTACCCGTTCATCCACATGGTGTCTTCATCTTTGTCAGCAAAAGTACATCCGGGATCTACTAGACAGGAGTTCTATGACTCATGCAAAGAGAGTCCATACTCCAATGGTTAGCTCGTCTACTTTATCCAAGGATGATGGGGATTATCTTCATGACCCTACTGAATACAGAAGCCTTGCAGGTGCTTTATAGTATGTGGTTTTGACTCGACTTGATATTGCCTACGCAGTGAATTATATATGTTAGTTCATGCATGAGCCTACTACTGCCCATCTGGTCGCCTTAAAACAAATCTTGCGATATCTATGTGGCACCCTTGATTATGGGATTGTCTTTTGTCCATCTGCACGGCTCTCGTTGGTTGGTTATACCGATCCTAACTGGGGGTTAGATTTTGATGATCGCCGATCTACGAGGGGCTACTGTGTGTATTTTCGTCACACACCAGTCTCCTGGTGTTCCAAGAAACAAAAAGTTGTTTTACGGTTTATAGCTGAGGCCGAATATTAGAGTCTTGCTGCAGCTACCAGTGGTGTTACTTGGTTGGTCTCGTTACTAAAGGAATTACAACTTCAATCTGCCGATCCACCTAATATTTGGTGTGACAACTCTAGTTCAGTCGTCATGGCTACTAAATCTGTCTTACATTCCAAATTCAAACACGTAGAGCTTGATCTATTTTTTGTTCATGAAAAGGTAACTTATGGCTCCGTTGTTGTTAGTGAGGTTCCTGCGTGTGATCAGGTTCCTGAAATTTTTACCAAGCAGCTCTCTGTTTCATCATTTTCTTGATTTCGAAGTCTTCTTCGGGTTTTACCTGTCGGCAAGATGGGTGAATGTTAGAGTATAGAGATAACGAATCTATTATTGTAAGTTTTTAGTCTGTTATTCAAAACCGTTATGCTGTTAGCAGCAGCTACTAGAAGCAGCTAGCTCATATACTCTATAAATACAATTGTTGCTCTATTCAAGAAGACAAATAGAAATAATATAGGATATCTTTTCAATACATAATAGTTTCTTCATTTAGCTTACCATAGATAGTAACAGGTTAAAGTTATAGACGTACAACTTTTTGCAATTGAAGAATTCCAGTTGAGTTGTATAATTAGTTTAAAAAGTCCATTCACTTAGTAATCGAATAAATGAATGCTATCAAAATGTTTTTTTTCACTATTTGTTTTAAATATCATGTTATTTTTCATTGAGCATTTGATTTTGGCATATTATGATTCCAAATATTTGGTTAAATTGTGATGATATGGTTTATTGTATGAATTATGGTATATGTCCACTATTATGATTTTGTTTTTGAGATTTATTGGCTTGGAAATATTTTTCAATTATTCATGCAAATCTTTTTTTAATCATGAATACTATTTTTGGTTTACATGGTATATGCAGGGTAAGGTTTTATATTTAATTTTGAATACACATATATGCGTGAATTATTTTGGTGTTTTGTTTATGCCAAAATTATTAATACATGTGCTTGTTAATTATTCGACCTTGAATCAGTATATTATTTTTGTTTGGTTTTGACATATATAGTTTTGAAACAAAGAAAAACAAATCAGTCAAAAATTAAGTTTTTCGGTTTTTTATTAGATTATTAAAACAACCTTATTTTGGGTTATTTTAAAATCTATAAAGCAATAAAAAAATATTTTTAACCTTTGACTGTTATAGAAATTCTAAATTTGAATATTGGTATATTTATATATTTTTAAAATAACTTAATTGAAATAAGAAGTTGCCAAAGTGATCTTTGACATTAAAATTATTTTGTTATAAAATATAAAAGTTTGTATGCATGTAACTTAAACTATGATAATATTGATCAACCCAAATGAAGATTAATATTTAAAAAAAAAAATACTTATGCAATTGTGGTAATAAACATGTGATGATTATTTGATTTTGCATGTGTGTAATAAATCAACACAAAGAAAAATTTGTTATTCAACATGTTCTTTTGTCAATGTTTGATTGCTACACTTAGATTTCACTTGCACGTTAATATTTTTGTCCAAAGATGAAATATTAATGGAGTGTCCGATATCTTGAGATAAGATTTACCTTTATTAAAATTATTTTGGTTTAAATTTGAAACATTTTGAAACAAATAAATTCAGATTTTGACTTTGGAATATAATTAAGGATGTCCAATATTTTAAATAGATTAGTTGAAACAAAATGCTACCAAAGTGACCTCTTTTGTGTAGAGAAGCTTATTTAAAATATCAAGATAATTATATGTTTTTGTGATTCATGCTTTTATTATTGACTTAAAGGTAAGTTAATATTTGATAGAATTTCAACATTATCTGTGGTGATAAATGTGTTACAATTATAAGGTACTTTATGTGAGCAATAAGTTCGTCCACAGATTAATTCATTGTTTGATATAAATTACTGTCAATGTTTGATTACTACAACAAGAGTATCGCTTACTGTTAATATTATTGTCTAAAGATTTGATATTAATGTTGTGTTTGGTATCTTGAGATGAGATTAGTAACTATTTTGAATTTATTATTTACTTATGAATATTCAGGTGAGCTTGTTTTTATCTGTTTTGTTCTATATTTAGGTAGTTCATATTCTATACCCATGCTTAATAGGACTAATTTCAAGGAATGGAAAAGGAACTTACTTTTAGTGCTTGGCTGTATTGGACATAGACCACTAAGGGAAGAACTAGGGGTGAGCAAAACTCGATTCGACTCGAAAAAATAGAAAAAAATTTCAAATTTCAAGTTAAACAAATCGAGTTATTTTAGTCAACTCGATTTTTTTTTTCAAATTTCGAGTTCAAATCGAATTTGGTTTTCGAATTCAAATAACTCGAATAATTCGAATAAACCAAATATCAAACTATAATATTTACATTATTACCCCAAACTCTTAAACCTCTTCACTTTCCTCCTAAAACTTTTTGTAACACCCCAAACCCGGCCTAGATGTTGTGGCTGAATCTGGAAGTGTCACATGAGAGTGTTTTAAAAAACCAATTTAGATATAAAAGCTTGTTCAGATTATTATCTTTTTATTAAGCCAAGAAAACAAAGCGATTCGATTTGTTAAAACATTTCTTTTACGCGAAAGCTTTGAAAACTGTTCAACTTAGTTTAGAATAACTCTTTTATGGTGTCGCAATTTATAAACCAATAATAGTAACAAATTAAAAATCCAAACCAAAACAGTCCTAATGTCCAGAATTTACATAAAAGTTCCCAGTAATAACAATAAAGAAGTAAGGCAGTATAAAAAGGTAAAACCGTGGAAAAACCCAAATGTATCTAGTTTAGGTCACTGTTAAGCTCTCCACTGTACCGATCTATCTACTGATGGGGATTACCTAACAGATAAAACAAATGAAGGGGTGAGTTTTCGCAAACTCAGTGTGTACATCCCCACAGTACAACATGCAAATAGATATTCAAATAATAGATAACAGAGTAATCATAATCCGGGCCTGAGCCCCTTTACAGAATCGGTGTGGGCCTTGGCCCACTCAGAACAGAATCAGATATAATCGGGCCTTAGCCCATACAGACAACGCATGCATATCAGATCAGAAATAGAAACATGCCCACCAACCCTGCACACCATCTCTATCCAACCCTACACACCATGTGGGGATAAAATCGATCCACCCAGCCCTACACACCAAGTATAGAGATAAAATCAACCCATCCAACCCTACACATCATAAGGTACCGTAAAACGGCACATAACAAAAAAATGCAGCATAGCTGCCAGATGATAGGCTAGAAGCCTTTCAGATACTTCCTTCACTTTATCAACAATCCCACCCCAATGCAATGCAACATAATATCATGGCATGCTAATATACAGAATAACAGACATACATTCATATCCAGTACAGTATCGAATCATATGCTACGTATACCTTGTTAACACATATATCTCAATGTTATGTCACAGAATAGGGGTCTAAGATTTTCTTACCGACCCTACATTAGGTCACAGTCGACTTAGGCGACCCGTGCAACCATTCAGTACAATTCAAAAAATTGGGCTCACATGCCCATATGGCCTGCCTGTGTAGGCCCATACGCCCGTGTGGCCCACAAGGTCTAAATTGGCCTTGGTCATGTGGATCACACGGTCTGGCCCAAAATTCCACACACCCGTGTGGACCCACACGCTCGTGTGGCCATACGACCCAATTGGTCGAGCTCGTGTCTCGCACACGACTTCGCTGGCCTCACACTGTCGTGTCCGTTGTGCCCATGTCGTAGGCGCACTGCCTGGCTCGTCGATCACATGGCCGTGTCTCGCCATACGGCTTCCACACGGATAGTTCACAAGCCTGTGTGGCGTCAACAGCAAGCTTTTCGGCTTTCGTCGAAACCCATTTCCTGTGCAATCTGAGTACACATCTAATATCGTTTTGAAGCCAACGCACCCACGTACACACCAGAACCTACATACAATACATTTCATCCTTTAAAAACCCAATAAAGAGTCTAAATCGATCAAGCACAAATACAATAATTTGGCTTACTGATAAACGATAAATTATACATATTTTTACCCCATGTTTAACTTAATTTCTGGGTGGATTATCATTAATTTTGTGAGAATTGGTGCTCTTAATCTTTCTTTTTCATATCTTATACTCAGGAGAGCATAGGGAAGAGAAAAGAATGGAAAATGGACCAAAAACGAGAAAAATGGGCCAAAATGGAAAAACGACACGGCCCAAGGAGTCATCACATGACCGTGTGCCACGGCCGTGCCACATGAAGATCACACGGTCCAGCCCTCGACAAGCACGGCCAGGCCACACGGTCGTGCTTCCATCGACAGAATCTCACACGGCCTCTTGTCGTAGCATACGGGCGTGGCACACGGGCGTGTCCCTGTCATGAGGAAGAGGAATTTCACTCGAATTTTGATACTTAGGGGCTAAGAAAGCCATTCTAAACTCTATATAAAGACCCCAAAAGGCAACTCTAAAGATATACTCTTTTCTCTCAAGAAAGAGCACAATAATTCTACCAACACAAGGAGTGAAAGCTAGGGATTACTTCAAGGAAAGCCGATTGATTCATCCCAGAAGCCAGAGTTCTACATCAAGATAGAGGATCTCCTTAAATTCCTTCAAGGGTTTTTGGGTTCTTTATGTTTTGTTATATTAATTCTTCTGAGATGTTTTCTTTCTTTATTATGAACTAAACCCCTCAAATACTTGAGGGGGATGAAACCTAAGACGGATCTTGTTATTATTTATTCTTGAATTATTTGATAAATACTTGAATTGTTCTTAATTATGTGTTCTTCATTCTTGATTTAATAATCCTAGGTATTACTTCAAGAAACTGATGTGCTTAGGCAGAGGAGCAAAAGTCCCTGTTTTAAGAGTAGATCTACCATAATTAAGCGGATTTGGATGCACCCTAGACATAAGGTGACATAAATCTGCAGGATTAGGGTCAAACCTAATAGGGGATCCATAGATCGAATTAATGCAACCTAGGGGTGTTAATTAATAAGAAAAATTTAATTAACCACCTAGGATTAGTTGTTCTTATCCTCGAAAGAGGTATTAACAAGTTAGGGATCTCTACGGATCAAGTCAAGTAAAGAAATCATCTAGTTCAAGAAGTTAATAACAAGTGAAGTCTAGGTGGATTCTCCCTTAAGTATTGCTCATATCAATACGCTTTTCCCTAAAGTTTTCCCCAATTTACTTTTTGTGCACTTTTAGTTAGTTTTAGAATTAGTTTCAACCAATCCTCCTTTATTTTTAGGCTAGATAATAGAAAGGAAGTAAGTATTAGTACTTTTGGTTTCCTTGGGTACGGTAACTCGGTCTTGCCACTAAACTATACTACTGTTCGATAGGTGCGCTTGCCTTTAAAATCGTGATATTATTTAGTTTTGGTGTGATCAGTTTTTATAAATTTTATTACTTAATATTGCGAGCATATCAAGTTTTTGGCGCCGTTGCCGGGGAACTGAAATATTAAGAAAACTCGATTTCTATTACTTTAGCCATTACTATATTTATTTATTTTCAGTTTTTCTTTATTTTTATTTTTATTTCTATTTTTCTTTTATTATTTATTATTATTTATTATTATTTTTTTATTTTTTTTTGCTTTTTCGTTCTAGGTATTTCTAGTTTATGACTAGAAACAACCCAGTAGGACCATTGCTTTTTAATAAAGATTTAGAAGCGACAGTTCGTAGAAATCGCAGAGAGATCAGACGAAGCCTACAGTATCCAGAACAAGATCAAGAACAAAGGCCAGAACCTACAAAAGAGATGGAAGCAAATCAAAATATTCTACCACCTCCCGCAATAGTTGCGCCACCCGCAAATCAAGAACAAGCTCCTCACACTATGTATGATTATGCTAAGCCTAGTTTGGTTGGTACCCAAACTAGCATTCTTAGACCTACTATTGCTACTAATAATTTTGAATTAAAGCCTAACACTATTCAGATGATACAGCAATTGGTGCAGTTTGATGATTTAAGGATGAAGATCCAAATTCACACATAGCCAATTTTTTGGAACTCTGTGATACCTTTAAAATTAATGGCGTTTCTGATGATGCCATTTGTTTAAGGCTATTTCCATTCTCTTTGAAAAACAAAGCCAAACAGTGGTTAAACTCTTTACCACGAGGCTCAATCACCACATGGGAACAGATGACCGAAAAATTTTTACTTAAATATTTTCCTCCAGCTAAAACAGCTAAATTACGAAACAATATCTCTTCTTTTGTGCAGATGGATTTAGAAACACTCTACGATGCCTGGGAGAGATACAAAGATCTTTTGAGAAGATGCCCTCATCATGGCTTACCTTTGTGGCTACAAGTTCAAACTTCCATAACGGTGTGAACCCATCAACGAGGCAAATGATCGATGCAGCTGCAGGAGGAACGATCAACAATAAAACACCCGAAGTAGCTTATGAATTTATTGAAGAGATGTCACTGAATAACTATCAGTGGCAAGTCATGAGGACAAAGCCTACAAAAGCTGCAGGAGTTTATAATATTGATGCTGTTGCCATGCTTACTAACCAAGTAGAACTTTTAAATAAAAAGTTTGATAATTTTGTTGGTTCTACGCAGGCACAACCAGTGATGCAGTGCGACGCAACCCCAGGAAGTATGTTGAATCCAGACTATTCAACTTATGGATACAGCATGGAAGCTGAGCAAGCCAACTATATGGGTAACAATTCTAGACCTCAAAATAACCCTTATAGGAATACTTACAATGCAGGTTGGAGAAATCACCCTAATTTTTCATGGGGAGGACAAGGAAATCAAAGACAACAGCCTCCTCCAGGATTTCAGCAGCCACCACCACAACAAGAGAAAAAGCCGAATCTTGAAAATATGTTCACTAAATTTATGGCTACATCAGAAACCCGTTTCTAACACACTGAAACGACACTAAAAAAACCAGCAAGCATCAATTCAAGGGCTTAGAATCAAATCGATCAGCTTGCAAAATTAATTTCAGAAAGACCACAAGGTAGACTACCAAGTAATACTGAGCCAAATCCCAGAGAACATTTCAAAGCAATTACTCTAAGAGATGGGAAAGTCCTAGCTGAACCAGAAAAGAAATCTGCTCCAGAATCTTCAGGAGACAAGGCAGAGGAATCCAAGGAAAACACTCAACCAACACTCAAGGAATACAAACCGCCCATTCTATATCCGGCAAAAATTGAAGAAAGACCTTACATACGCTCAATTCGGTAAATTTCTTGAACTTTTTAAACAATTACACATTAACTTACCTTTTGTTGAAGCAATTTTGCAGATGCCGAAGTACACGAAGTTCCTTAAAGAACTTCTGACAAATAAAAGGAAGTTGGAAGAATTAGCCACAGTGGAACTCAACGAAGAATGCTCAGCTATTCTCCAAAATAAACTGCCGGTAAAACTGAAAGATCCATGGAGTTTTACTATTCCTTGTTTAATTGGTAGTTTACTTATTGATAAAGCCTTAGCTAATTTAGGTGCTAGCATTAATCTCATGCCTTGCAAAATGTTCAAGCAACTAGGTCTAGGGGAACCAAAGCCCACTAGGATGAGTATTCAACTAGCTGATAGATCTGTTAAATATCCTAGGGGAATCATAAAAGATATGCTTGTTAAGGTAGATAAATTTATATTCCCTGTTGATTTTGTTGTGCTTGATATAGATGAGGACATTAAGGTACCTTTAATTTTGGGACGTCCATTCTTAGCCATTGCTAGAGCTGTTATTGATGTAGGGGATGGTAAATTAGTACTTAGAGTTGGTGAGGAAGAATTCATTTTTAAAATCTATGATGCTATGAAATTTTTTAAAGAACAAGATGATTCCTGTTATTTTGTTGATATTATTGATTACTTAGTTCAAGATAAGTTTGAGGAACTTTCTATCGTAGACACGTTGGAACTGTGTCTTGTTCAAAGTGGGGAGAAGAAGAAGTCACCACTAAAATTGAGGAAGTAAGAAAGGAGTTAGATTCTAATGAAATCATCACAAGACACATAAGTTATGAAAGTATAAAGATGAATGATAAGTTGAGATAGAAACCTTCCATTGATGAACCCCCTAAATTAGAGTTGAAGCAACTACCAGATCATTTAGAATATGCCTATTTAGAGGAAGATTCAACTTTACCAGTCATTATCACATCAGATTTGAGCATTGCAGAAAAAGAGGAACTATTCCATATGTTAAGGGAACACAAGCATGCTATAGCTTGGAAAATTTTAGATATTAAGGGAATTAATCCGTCCTTCTGTACCCACAAAATTTTAATGGAAGATGAATATAAACCATCGGTGCAAGCTCAGAGACGATTGAATCCCAACATGATGGAAGTCGTAAAAGCTGAGGTAATTAAACTTCTAGATGCAGGCATTATTTATCCTATTTCTGACAGTTCTTGGGTAAGTCCTGTGCAGGTTGTTCCTAAAAAGGGAGGCATGGCTATGGTGTCTAATGACAAAAAGAGTCAATACCTACAAGAACAGTCACTGAATGGAGAGTTTGCATTGATTATAGGAAGCTGAATGACGCCACTTGAAAAGATCATTTTCCCTTTCCTTTTATTGATCAGATGTTGGAAAGATTATCAGGTCACATGTATTATTGTTTCCTAGATGGCCTCTCTGGTTACTTCCAAATCCTGATAGCTCTAGAAGATTAGGAGAAAATGACATTCACATGCCCATACGGTACGTTTGCTTATCGTAGAATGCCTTTTGGTTTTGTAACACTCCTGCTACTTTTCAGCAATGCATGCTAGCTATCTTCAATGAATTTGTGGAAGACATCATGAAGGTATTTATGGATGATTTTTTAGTTTTTGGTAATTCTTTCCAACTTTGTCTTAATAATCTAAAACGTGTTTTGATAAGATGTAAAGAGACAAATTTAGTGCTAAATTGGGAAAAGTGTCACTTTATGGTTCAAGAAGGTATTGTATTAGGACATAAAATTTCTAGTAAATGGATAGAGATAGATAAAGCAAAAATTGAAACCATTAAAAAATTACCTCCCCCTAATTCAGTTAAGGCTATAAGAAGTTTTTTAGGACACGCCGGTTTTTATCACAGATTTATTAAAGATTTTTCTAAAATAGCTAAGCCTTTAACAAAGTTGCTAGAAAAAGACGTGCTTTTCAACTTTGACCAAGAGTGTTTATACTCTTTTAACGCTCTTAAAGAAAAGTTAGTCAATGCCCCGATCATGATTTCACCTAAAGAAAAGTTAGTCAATGCCCCGATCATGATTTCACTTGATTAGAATCTACCTTTTGAACTAATGTGCGATGCAAGTGATTTTGCAGTAGGTGCAGTTTTGGGACAACGAAGAGACAAGCATTTTCAACCGATCCATTATGCTAGCAGAACTTTGACAGCCGCTCAAGCAAATTATACTACCACAGAAAAAGAATTGCTACCTGTTATTTTCGCATTTGATAAATTCAGATCTTATTTGATTTTGTCAAAAGTCATTATTTATACTGACCATTCTGCTCTTCGTTACCTTTTAACTAAAACTGATGCAAAACCTCGATTAATAAGATGGATTCTATTGTTACAGGAGTTCGATTTAGAAATAAAGGACAAGAAGGGAGCTAAAAACCTGGTGGCAGATCACCTTTCAAGATTAGAAAACACGCAACCCAAGTACCTCAACAAAATAAATGACTTGTTTCCTGAAGAACAACTCTTATCCTTAGCAGATGCAACAGTTCCTTGGTTTGTTGATTTTGCAAATTATTTAGCAGCTAACATAACCCCTAAAGGGTTGACCCATCAGCAAAAGAAGCGATTCTTCGCTGATGTGAAAAACTACTTTTGGGAGGATCATTTTCTTTTTCGAATTTGTGTAGATCAGGTTATTCGAAGATGCGTTACTGAAGCAGAAGCATACCAGATTTTAAATCACTACCATTCAGGACCCACAGGAGGACATCACAGTAGAGCTAGAACTGCTCATAAGGTACTCGAATCAGGCTTTTACTGGCCTACAGTTTTCAAGGATGCCAACAGGTATGTGACCTCTTGTGATAAATGTCAGCAAACTGGTAATATTTCTCAACATAATGAAATGCCTCAGAACAATATACTTTCATGCGAAATATTTGATGTATGAAGTATTGATTTCATGGGTCCATTCTCTACTTCATTTGGGAATAAGTACATCCTAGTAGCGGTAGATTATATGCCAAAATGGGTGGAAGCCCAAGCCTTACCTACTAATGATGCTAGAATGGTAGTACAGTTTTTAAAGAAACTTTTCTCTTGATTTGGAACATCTAGGATAATTATTAGTGATAGGGGCACACATTTTTGCAATGTCCAGTTTGGAAAAGTCTTAAAAAGGTATGGCGTACACCATAGAACAGCTACCCCTTATCACCCACAAACCAGTGGTCAAGTCGAAGTAACAAATAGGGAACTAAAACGCATCATAGAGAAAACAATAGAAACAAATAGAAAGGATTGGTCAAGGAAAATAGACGATACTTTTTGGGCTTATAGAACTGCTTTTAAAACACCCATAGGTACATCTCCTTATAAGCTTGTCTATGGAAAAAGTTGTCATTTGCCATTTGAACTTGAACATAAAGCATTTTGGGCTATCAAATTTTTAAACCTTGATTTTAAGCTTGCAGGTGAGAAGAGATTAATACAGTTAAATGAACTCAATAAATGGCGTTGCAATGCATACGACAGCTCATGACTATATAAGGAAGCCATGAAGCGACGTCATGACAAACAACTGAAACAACCTAAGCAGTTGAAAACAGGTGATCTTGTCTTACTCTACAACTCAAGGCTGAGACTATTTCCTGGGAAACTCAAGTCAAGGTGGTCAGGTCCATTCACTGTTCAAACTGTCTTTCCATACAACACAATTGAGGTAACCCACCCCGACTATGGTATGTTCAAGGTAAACGGACATAGGCTTAAACACTAAAGAGGTGAGAATTTCAAAGATTACAGGGAGGAGCTTAAGCTCCACGAAATCCCTTCGTGACACATCCAGGTAGAGTCGAGCTTAGACTCTAAATAAGTGCTTATCGGGAGGCAACCCGAGCACTAACTTAGTAACTTTTCTTTCTTTAAATTTTTTCTTATTTTTCATGCATCAACTAACCCTTTTAGAATGCAGAGATTTAGGACCACACGGCCATGCCCACGGGGGTGTCTAAGGCCGTGTGAACACTTCAAGCAGAGACACGATCGTGTACCGAGGCCGTGTATAACCAGAGCAAAAATTTTCCCAAAACACGGGCCACCGATAAATAGCCACGGCCGTGCGATATGGCCGTGGCAACCTTCCGACTTCAACAAGGGCTACCGACAAATCCCCACGGTCGTGTGACATGGTCGTGGCAACCCTGCAACTTAGACACGGGCTTGCACAAATCCCCACGCCCGTGTCCCCAGACCGTGGCCAACACTGTTAATTTGGAAACGGCCATGTACTATTCTGCATGGTCGTGTGAAGAACAAAAGCGATCGCAAACGGCCGTGGAACTTATCACATGACCGTGTGAAAAGTGAACACGATCGTAAATGACTGTGCGGGATAGCAACACGGGCGTGTACTTCGAACCATACACACCAATTTCGAAACGCACAGGCAACCTCCGAGTCACACGGGCGTGTGACATGCCTGTGTGACCCAAAAACTATAAATAGGAAGCCAATATTCATTTTCTTCTTCACTCAAACCCTAAAATCTTCCCCCTAACTACCATAAACACCGCTACTGACCTTAAAACCACCACCACGCTCATCCACAGTCGACGTACGCCCGTGTAAACCCACCCCACTACCGTTCGACCTCAACCCACGACCGTGCAACTCTAATTTTGGTTCTATTTTCTCATTTTTCTCATTTATTTATTTATATTTCATTTTTATTATCTATTTAGTTAATCTTACTTTATTCTAGATGTTAATTAAAACATGGAAGTAGGTAAACTAGAATGAATAATCTAGAATATTAGAGAACATATTAGGATTGCATGCCATTTAAGTGCTCATTTGCTTGCCATTTATCTCATAAACTTAGTATAAATACATACCCATATTGTTTGTTTTGCTACCAGTTGGAATGGATTATATTTACTATTTTGGTTAGTCCCCATTTTATTTTTTTAGGCACATTGCCGTTCTAATTTACACATTTAATTTTACTGTAAGTTTGCAATTTAACTTTGATTTTTAGAACTAATAATTCTAACTTTATTTTAGGTAACATGTTATCGCGCGGTAAGAAAGTTACTGTTCCCGCTTCAAAGAAACGAAAGGGGCCAGGTAGTTCATCATCAAGACCCACTTCCGAGGCTCGCCATCCGTTCCTTACATTTCACCAAGAAACCCAAGAGGAGTTATTCCAACTCCTACGAGCCCGTTCTCTAGGAACTGGGCGTTGTATTGATTGGGATGCTCTAGAACGAGTCCAACTTACAGATGCTGTTCGGGCACTCTTAACCACCGAGCCCTGGGAGTAATTTTTCTATATTGTCGAGCCCACCTATCTGGAGCTAACATTAGAATGTTACTCGACATTTCATTTACAGATCCCGGTGAATCACGATGTCCCAGGTACCATCCAATTTAACATCGGTGGTTTGGTACGACAATTAAGCATAGCTGAATTTGGTATCGCGCTGGGACTCTGTATAGACAAATTCATAGCCGACGAAGACTTTCCCGACCTTCCCCGCCGTATTCACATCTCACCAGTCAAATGTTGGCAAACCTTAGTTCCGGGAGAAGCTACATACAATCCTAGTAGCAGCAAGACAACCGCTCTCCCCCCGTCATTGAGGTACATTTATGTTCTCCTTGCACATACTTTGACAGGCAGACGTGAAAGTACAGGCGTCGTCAACAATCACGATCTCGCCTACTTCATCGCGCACGCTATGCAGCACCAGACTGAGTGTCACCGCCGGGGCGTTATATCCATGGGCCCGTACATTATACATTTGGCCCGTCACTTCGAGCTCTTCAATACCGCGGCCCAGACATCCTCCTACACACTCATCGGCAGATGTCTCCTCAGGGTATCCAAACTATGCTAGACATGAGGATGATCGAGCAAAGACCAGGAGGCAGCCACTTCCAGTATCGCCTCATCCAAGAAGGCGAGGACCCAGAGGACATTCCTGACGATGTCCCACCACTGGAAAAGGATGCCTCTACCGAGCCACCACCCCCTCGCCACCCATATCATGCAGCAGCCACCCACGCTGACCTATCTAAGCGCTTTTCACAATTTGAGTAGCAATGCTTTCAGCGCCTCGATTATATCGATGCCACCTTAGAGCAGATATGCCAGCACCTTCGTATCACACCACCACCGCGTGACCTACATGAGGATTAGAGATGTCTATTCCTCCTAACTTTATTTTTATCTTAATTTTTATTTTTATTTTTATTTTAACTCTGATCCCTATTTTTACCTTTTCCTTTTTTCTAACTTTATTTTCCTTTTCCTTTTTATTTTTAATTTATTTTATCTTTTTTATTATTTGAATATTAGTAATTTTAGAACTTAGTTTATTATTTTCCTTTTATTTCTTTTTCTATTTTTCATATCGGCTAATCCCTAATGAGTAATCTCTCTTAATCCAAATTTCCCATGACTAATAAATACTTTCGCAGTTTCAAAGGAGCTTTACAGCTCAAATCTCTACGAAAAAGGGAACACCTTGCCACAACTGCCAACTCTTCCAATCTCCGTCTCACTAATCCATCCAAAGCAGGGAGTTTCATACCCTTTCCCTTATCTTTTGATCTTGTGCTTTTCTTGCTAATAATACTATCCTTGTACATTGAGGGTAATGTACATCTCAAGTGTGGGGGGTAAACTTACTTTAAATCTTTATATTTTCTGTGAAATCCCTGACTTTTTACATTGTTCTCAAATCTGCATTATCTTCAATCTCCCATTAGGAATTAATTCTGATTGATTTATGATTTTTATTGATATGTTGAGAATTAAGACATAGGTGCTTGTACTTTGATTGTTCAAACTCTAAAACATTAGGGAATCAAGCATGATAAGTTGAAATTTTTGAGAACCCCATTTTTTTCATAAGTTATTTTCCTTAATTCTAAGTGTTATCTTGAGATTTGAAATTCGCAGAATTGACATCAAAAGCCATAATTCTGGTGAGATTTTTGAGCCTTTTGAGCATACATTCTTTCGTGCTCACTTTTATTATTGCTTTGAGTGAGTCAACACTGATTTGTTATTTTAGAACTTGCTTTGATTATACATGTCGAGACCACATCATTGATTTGATACACTGAAATGATAAAGGCACCTAGGACTTAACCCACTTACTCCACAAAAGCCTATCTCCATAAATTAACCCCTAGTGAACCCCATTGAGTCTAACAACCTTTTCTTTGACTTACCTCTAATATTAACCCTTCAACCATTTTTTGTTGAATTTCATTCAATTATTTGACCCCTATTTTTGTCGAGATTTGAGTTGAAATTTTCATCTAGCTTTATTCTCTTTTCCAGAATGTAAAATTTTATCCAATTTATTGTATTTGAATTGTTCTTAAAAAAAACGTATGTATTCAGCTGTAATCTATAATAGTTCAAATAGTTTTTGCATATTTCTATTTTAAGGCTACCAAGGTGGAAATGATGTTGTCATAAGAATTAGCCCAAAGAATATGTTCCAGCGATAGAGATTTTTCTAGCTAGGTAATTTTTCAATTCAATCTTGATTCTAACCCTCTTTTGCAGCCTGTAACAACACTCCTAACCAAGCCCCATTACAACCATTGAAAGACCTTTTGATCGATGTATCATATCAATCTACAAGGGGTGGAGATGTGATTCTCTTGCAAGCCTATGGTAATAACTTTTCAGGTTGACTAGAGAGTACTTAATTCTTGAACCCTAAACACTTCGAGTGGATAGAGTGAATCCTTAGTGAGGATGTCAACTTTTGTTAATTAAGATGGAGAGATAATTACTTAGGAGAAGGGAGAAAACTTATGTTTTCAATGATAAAATTCTCAACTTAAAGTAATTGAATCTTTAATATTCTTTTGATTGAATTTTCATTGTATGATTACCTGTGGATTAGTTTGAAACATTATTAATAATGATTGTAAATTGAGAGGAATGATTCTTGATTAGGGATTGAGATTTTGCTTGAGGACAAGTAAAGGCTTAAGTGTAGGGGTATTTGATAAACGATAAATTATACATATTTTTACCCCATGTTTAGCTTAATTTCTAGGTGGACTATCATTAATTTTGTGAGAATTGGTGCTCTTAATCTTTATTTTTCATATTTTATACTCAGGAGAGCATAGGGAAGAGAAAAGAACGGAAAATGGACCAAAAACGAGGAAAATAGGCCAAAATAGAAAAACGACACGGCCCAAGGAGTCATCACACGGCCGTGACACACAGCCGTGCCACATGAAGATCACACAGTCTAGCCCCTAACAAGCACGGCCAGGCCACACGGCCATGCCTCCATCGGCAGAATCTCACACGGCCTCTGCACACGGGCGTGTCCCTTTCGTGAGGAAGAGGAATTTCACTCGAATTTGGATACTTAGGGGCTAAGAAAGCCATTCTAAACTCTATATAAAGACCCCAAGAGGCAACTCTAAAGATATACTCTTTTCTCTTAAGAAAGAGCGCTATAATTCTGCCAACACAAGGAGTGAAAACAAGGGATTACTCCAAGGGAAGCCGATTGATTCATCCCAGAAGCCAGAGTTCTACATCAAGATAGAGGATCTCCCTAAATTCCTTCAAGGGTTTTTGGGTTCTTTATGTTTTGTTATATTAATTCTTCTGAGATGTTTTCTTTCTTTATTATGAACTAAACCCCTCAAATACTTGAGGGGAATGAAACCTAAGACAGATCTTGTTATTATTTATTCTTGAATTATTTGATAAATACTTGAATTGTTCTTAATTATATGTTCTTCATTCTTGATTTAATAATCCTAGGTATTACTTCAAGAAACTGATGTGCTTAAGCAGAGGAGCAAAAATCCCTGTTTTAAGAGTAGATCTACCATAATTAAACGGAGTTGCATGCAACCCTAGACATAGGGTGACATAAATCTGCCGGATTAGGGTCAAACCTAATAGGGGGATCCATAGATCGAATTAATACAACCTAGGGGTGTTAATTAATAAGAAAACTTTAATTAACCACTTAGGATTAGTTGTTCTTATCCTCGAAAGAGGTATTAACATAAGTTAGGGATCTCTACGGATCAAGTCAAGTAAAGAAATCATCTAGTTCAAGAAGTTAATAACAAGTGAAGTCTAGGTGGATTCTCCCTTAAGTATTGCTCATATCAATAAGCTTTTCCCTAAAGTTTTCCCCAATTTACTTTTTGTGCACTTTTAGTTAGTTTTAGAATTAGTTTCAACCAATCCTCTTTTATTTTTAGGCTAGATAATAGAAAGGAAGTAAGTATTAGTACTTTTGGTTTCCTTAGGTACGATAACTCGGTCTTGCCGCTAAACTATACTACTGTTCGATAGGTGCGCTTGCATTTAAAATCGTGATATTAGTTAGTTTTGGTGTGATCGATTTTTATAAATTTTATTACTTAATATCGCGAGCATATCACTTACCACCATTGATGAACACTTTTCCCGATTTTAAAACGTCGGTTCACTGATTCCAACCTCCTAATTGACTCCTAGTCAGCAGTAAAACACCACTTAGTCTTTAATTCAGAACAACATATGAGTTAAGCGAGGCAAAACTTACCAATAACCAACCAAACAAAAAAATGAAATCCCGAGAAGACACAAGTGAATGACCAAAACGGAATGGTAGCAATTGAAAACAAAGAAGGAATAAAAGAGAAAAAGAGGGGAGGTTGGCGTTAAGAATAGAGAAAAGAAGTGCCGAAAATTGCAAAAGAGAAACAACAGGAGAGAAAAGAGTATCCTGATAATTTCAATTAGCCACAATCCCTTGATTTTCTCCTCCCGCTACCCACTATTCAGATTTTCAGTCAAACACAAACTCTAGTCGTCTAAAGAAGTAAAAATAATACACATGCTCACCTTGGGATTCAAACACAAGATCTCTCGCATGTTAACACTCCACTTAACCACCAAACTAGCAGGCTCATTCTGACATATTTTAACCAGCTTTTAATTAAAAGCTTAATTACCAAGAGTAAGGTTTTACTCTATAAAAAACCTATTTTCATGCCACAAATTCACAAAAGCCGGAATTGTGTCAAATTATTGTAGAAACATATTCAGACAGAGAATTGAACTTGAGACCTTCCCAACACTCCCCAAAGTACATAACCACTACAGACAATTGTGTCAAATTATTGTAGAAACATATTCAGACAATTTTCATGCCACAAATTCATAAAAGCCAGAATTAAGGAAAATTTGGGGCGTTACACTTTTACTTCCCCACTTTTCCCCTATAACTTTTGCTTCCCTCTCATCCCAACCCCTTTTATCCCGAACACATTCCCCCTCTTTTTTTTGAATATTTCCCTCCCAAAATTTTATTCCTCTCATTTATTCCCCATCCAAAAAATTTGACTACGGTAGGTGACAGTGATTTGAGTTACATCTCACTTGACTTGATTTGAGAAAATTTTAAATCGAGTTAGGATGATAAAATATGATTCGTCAACTCGATTAACTCAAATTTTTTTCATTCGATTCGATCAAATGCTCACCCCTAGGAAGAACAAGTCTCACCTCTCACTACGGAAAGCAACATTTATTTTTAAAGATATTTTGAGAGGTGGGATTGTTCAAATCGCATGAGTCTAATGATCATTAAGCACAACATTCCAAAAGCCTTTAGAGGTACAAAATCTGAAGAGATTACTTAGGCCAAGTGTTTCCTTGACGAAATTGAGAAACGTTTTGCCAAAAATAATAAGGTTGAAATGACATCACTTTTGATTTTTTTTGATGTTTATGAAGTATAAGGGTAAAGGAAACGTGAGGGAGTACATTGTGTAGATTTTTCATGTTCCTTCAAGACTTAAGGTACTTAACATCGAACTTTCCAAGGAATTACTTGCCCTATAGTTTTGGTATCACTTTCTGCATAGTTTAACCAATTTAAAATTAGTTAGAACTGTCAAAAGGAGACATGGACTCTAAATGAGCTCATTTCTTATTGTGTGTAAAAGGAAGAAAGGTTAAAACATGATAAGTCTAAAAGTGCTCATTTGGCTAGTGTATTTAAAGATAACAACTTACATTTTGAATAGAATACCCACTCAAGCAGTTGAAAAAACACCTTATGAGCTTTAGACATGTCGAAAGGCTATTTTAGAGCACTTTCACATTTAAGGATGTCTAGCTGAAGCATGACCCTATAGCCTACATGAAAAGAAATTGGACTCTAAAATAGTAAGTAACTACTTTATTGGTTATTTTGAGTGATCTAAGGATTATAAGTTTTATGATCCCACAATTAGGAATTTTTTTAATATGGGAACTACAATTTTTTTGGGGATGTTGAGTTTGGAGGGGGAAATAAGGTTAGAGACATTGTTTTTGAGGAGGAATTAGATTCTAACTCAGTTCCTGCTATCACTTTTGACGATGTTCAGGTTCTCATTCCTATCATTGATCAAGAAGTGAATTCAGAACCTCAATAAGACAATGTTGAACAACTCCCTATTCAAGATGAGGTAATTGCTCCAGAAGAACAAACTCAACAGCCTCAAGAACAAATGCCATTAAGGAGGTCCACGTGAGAGAGGAGAAATGCTATTTCAGATGATTATGTTATATTTCTTTAAAAACATGAGGGTGAAAATGGAATGTGGAAGGTGATTCAATCAACTTTTGTCAAGTCATGAAAATTTCTAATTCTCAAAAGTGAATTGATACCATGTAATAAAAGTATAAGTCTGTGCAAGACAATAAAGTCTGGAAACTTGTCAGATTATTTGAAGGTGCAAAACCAATTGATTGTAAATGGATATTTAAAACCAAGAGGGATGAAAATGGTAATATGGAGAGGTATAAGGCACATATTGTAGCTAAATGATATATTAAGAAAGAAGGAATTGATTCCCTAAAAAGTAACTTTAAAATTCAGAAAATGCAGAAGATTCCCTATGCATCAACTATTAGGAGCCTAATGTATGCTCAAGCATGTTCGCATCCGGATATTGCGTACATTGTTGGGATGTTAGGCAGATATTTAACTAACCTTAGTATGGACCATTGAATTGTAGCCAAGAAGGTTATAAGGTATTTTCATAGAAAAAAAGATTACATGCTCACATATCAGAAGTCTGATAAGTTAGAGATTATCAGGTATACAAACTTTGATTTTGATGGAATATTGATGCAAAATTGTCACTAGGATGCAAATTGTGACAATAATTGGTAGTCAGTTATTCCAATAACAACATGAGCACATCAAAGTGAAAGCACATAGACTTTAAGTTATTGGTTGTTAAAGTAAAAGTTCAGAGTGGTTAGATGCCTATAAAGCATATTGGGACAAACTCCATGATTATGGAACCGTTTACTAAGGGACAACCACTCAAGGTTTTTCATGAGCACACTGCTCATATGGGTGTAATGTCATTTAAAGGATATTTGGTTTTAGTGAGATTTTGTACTTTTAAATTCTTTTGTGTTATAAACACATTTTCAATTATTTCAATTTATGAATATTAAGTTTATTTTCTATAGAAATAAAGTTTATTTGATTTATTCACACTCTAATTTTGGTAAAGTTTGATCTCACTAAGGTTAATGAGGACCAGTTAGAAATAGACATGCTTAGATCATATTGCATGTAATTTCCATGCTATACATCCATACTTGATCTATGTCATTTGGTTATGTTAATATACGTGATCAGACATGAATTTAGTTACAATATAAATAACGAAAGTCACTTTGGTTCTATGTTAACATAATTAATTGACGAGATTGTTTGGAATACCTTTTTGGATATGATAGTAAAGTTAAAATCATAAGGTTATATAATGAGAGATTGTTGGAAAATATGGACATCACATGTATAATAAGAATAATTACATTTTATTATTTACTATCATAATAAGTTAGCCTAAATTAAAAGTGATCTAATTTGGTTAAGGTTTATTGGGCTTTAATTATTAAATAAAGTGTAGGTCAAATATGTGTAGATATTATAGTAACTAATTTCTAATTAATAATGGACTGATTAGAAATGAGGTTTAATGTGCAAAATTTATATATAAGGGTTATGGTCCCCAAATTACACACAAGATAACTTTTCTAATATCTTATTGCTAGGAAAGAGAGATCCATCTTCTCTAGATTTCTTGTGTGCTAATTTGAAAGATAAAAACCCCAATATCTATAGATTTAAAGGAATTGATGGATTTAGGCATGCTTATGCATCTAGTTTTATACATGATTTATTATTGACGATTTGACATGATAGATCTTGGTTTATGGTTTGTTAAGTTTTATATCAAATATATACTCATACTTAATTCTCTCTCATAATAAAAGTCTCGAATACTAAAGATAGGAATGATGGAAACATCATTATTTACTTATTTAAAGCTTTCTCTCTCTAGCTTCAACTTTTTCTCACTAAACCACTTAAATCCTAAGCTTCGATTGAAATATTGATGGAGGAAATATCTTAGGAGATGATTATCCAAGTGGTCTTAGTGAGGTTTCCAAGTGGTTTGAAGAAATTTGTGGTTGATTTTGAAGAAAAAGTCATGAAAATTGAAAGGGAAAAAGGAAACTTTCCCTATGGTGGAGAAGATATGACGGGTGGTAACGGGCTGAAGGGGAAAAATTTTTTCCTTTCTTTTTCTAAATTCAATATCATTTAAACACTAGGTAATCTCATTTTTTTCCTAACAATGCACAAATAATATCAAAAATTAGGGCGTGACCTCTCTGTTGGCTCACAAACTCAATTCTACTAACCACCAATATTTAGGATGTGACACTCCTTGTTAGAGCATCCGCCACCATATTAGCTTTTTCGAAGTGGTATTTGATCACACAGTCATAATCCTTCAGTAATTCAATCCATCTCTGTTGCCTCAAGTTCAACTCTTTTTGGGTGAGAAGATACTTGAGATTCTTATGATCCGTATAGATGTAGCACTTCTCACCATGTAGGTAGTGCTTCTATATTTTCAATGCAAACACCATGGCTACTATCTCCAAATCACGAGTCGGATAGTTGCACTCATTCGGTCTCAAATACCTCAATGCATAAGTAACTACATTTCCATTTTGCATCAACGCACATCCAAGGCCAGTGTAAGATGCATAAATATACACTATACACTCCTTTCTTGACTCAGGTTGAATCAACAGCGAAGCTTGAGTCAACATAGTCATTAGGTTCTCAAAGCTAGCTTGCTGGTCATTTGTCCATTTAAAAAGAGCATTCTTCCTTAACAGTTTATTTAAATAAAGAACAATCAAAGAGAACTCTTTAATAAATCTTTCATAATACCCGACAAAACCAAAGAAATTTTGAATCTTAAAAATATTTTTAGGCTATTTTCATTCTAGAATAGCCTTTATCTTTTTTTGGTCCACTTAAATACCTTCAGTGGACACCATATGACCTAGAAACATTACTTCCTTAAGCCAAAACTCACACTCACTTAGTTTTGCATAAAACTTCTTTTCTCGGAGAATCTGTAAAACCACCCTAAGATGTTCATCATTATAACACCCCAAACTCGACCCAGATGTTATGACCAGATTAGGTAGTGCTATGTAAACTGATTGAAAATTTAGTTTTCGTATAATTTGAAAATCGTCATAAACTCTTAAAAATCCCAGATTATTCAAAGATATATCTTATCTAACTATTTTTATTGAAAATGTTGTTTGTTTACATTTTCCAAAAACTTATAATTTTGTAGAAAAAACTCTTAGAACGTTGATTTTTTTAAAATGTTGTTTATTGTTTGAAATCCGTTACTTTTGCAAAAAAATGGATTTTGTCAATAAAACTTTTAAGTTGTGTTTTATGAGAATGAAAATAAAGTGTAAAACCCAAACAACCAAAATGTCCAGATAGTCCAAAATTTATAAAATACCTTAACCCAAATTAAAAAAAAATCAACGAATTGTACAAAAAACTTTATAATCGAGCTCCCATATACCGACCCGCCTAAGTTTAAAGATTACCTAAAATTATTAGTCAAATAGAAAATAAGTTTTCGAAACTTACTGTGTAAAAAATAACTTAAGCAGTTAATTTATTTTAGACAGATTTAGTAGAAACAGATTCATATTATAGCAATACAAATACAAACATATAACCCTACCCCCATCCGCTACACACCAACTCCGACCATCTCAACACACCAAATAGGGGGTATAAAACACCCATCCAACCCTACACACCGCTTAGTGTTGATATGGCACTTTTCAGAATAATTGTAGTTGTGCTACCAGTATAATGGGTGAGACATCCCCACTCACAGAAACACTTCCTCCACATAATACAACCTACCTCAGATGTAAATATAATCAGAACAGAAATCATACATGCTATAATTATACATGCATGACATAACATATACACATCACATACATAGCATTTTTCTGGGTTATTTATAACCTATTACAAGGTTAACTTATCATATGACATCTCTAACATACATACAGATAACAAAATTTGTATTAGTAGATGACTGGATTTCACATTTTACAGACTATTTGATCACATATCAACCCCACGGAAGGCCCACATCGATCAGAATGATGTGTACAGCCCTGGAGAAATATTCAGAATTTTGGGCCCACATGCTCGTGTGGCCTACACGACTTGGTACACGGCCTCACACACGCCATGTGGCCCATACGACCTAGTACACAACCTCACTAACTTAGATTGTGTGTCACACACGGTCCAACACACAGCCTGTCACATGGTCTTGTGTACACACGACCTACCACATGGCTGTGTGGTGTCAACAGTGCCTAATTTTGGTTTTCGCTGTTTGCTATTTTTCAGGTTTCTCGTTCACACTTGGTCAAAAATTCGATGCACGCTCACCTAAATTGATGAAATAATATGAATTAACAAAAAAATTTTCACAACCTAAACGATTAATTCTAGTAATAAAACACAATTTAATCGAGAGTCAAATACAACAAAATCACAACTCCTCTAAACATATCCCCATACACTTACTACTACAAACAACACTACATGAAATTCATGATGTTGAAGGAACACCCAACAGCTCTCAATCTTCACATAACAATGTACAAACAAAATAATTAAATACAACTAAAACCTCGATTCCACCGCAAAGAACTCAACTCACATGAAAAAGAACCTCAACCCTTCAAAATTTCACAACTTACTAGATGAATCAAATGCCACAACCACCACCCAAAAATGCAAACAGAGGATTGAAGATGAAGTAATGGAAAATTAAACCAATGAATAATCAAGAATCAAAGTAAAAGTAAAGATTAGGGAAAAAAAAGAAAAGAAAACAGAAATTAAAGAAACAGAACACTAAAACATGGAAAAGAAGGTGACGACGTGAACAATGAGTTTTAGAAAAAAATAAAAGTAAGGTTATTGGAATGATTTTTGGGGAAAAAGAAAATAATATCAAAATCAAATAAAATCAAATAAAAAAAAGAATCCTGCTGAACAGATTTTCTAAAACTACCCAACTTGTCAAAATTTGAATTTACCCCAAACTCTACAAAACAGCACACAACAAATTCAACAAAAATAAATTCATTTTTTTTACGTAGAGATTTGAACACAAGACCTCCAACACAAAATTAAAGCCTTAACCACAAAAGTAAATACTAATTTATGAAAAAATTCAACAAATCATGTATACTTACTTTTGAGGCGTTACAATCCTGTTTAGTTTCAGATTCAGAATAAACTAAGATGTTGTCGATAAACACAATGACAAACTGATTAAGAAATGATTAGAATACGCGGTACCTTCTTATCTTCATACCGCTTATCAAAGTTATTTACCAAACATCACCTCAGTACCCCTTAACATCCTCCATTATTTTCAAACACACACGTGTTCCCTTGTAAGATTAAGTTTTCACCAATCATGATTTGCACCAGAGTGCCACATTGGAGGCAAAACTAATTATCTTGTGTCTTCTTTTCATCATTATACGCAACATCCCTCCGTTGACTCCTTACACCCGTTTAGATACGGAGCTTGCACACTAAGAAATGAGTATTTACACCATGTGTATATCAAATTTTTGGGTCTGTTTAACAATTTATACCCTTGCATACATTGACTTTTTGAACGTAGTTCCTTAGACATGAGCACTAGAGCCAAAGGGCAAAACCACTTACCTGGCTATATAGTGATAAAGGTTAAACAAAATAACACAGAAATCAGGCTTAAAGTACGAAAGAACTCACCAAATTTCTTTACTCAGAGCTCTATCTACTCTACAGGTTTCTTACCTTTGGTACTGAGACCTTCTCCCATTTCTTTGGCTAAAAGAAGATAAAACGACTTCTTTAAATTGAAAAAAAATCAAAACTCAATAAAATAACATGAATTTGTAGACATGCAAACAATTTCTAGATAGAAGTTTCCTTCTTATCTAGAAACTAAATGAAAATCCTATTGAACCTCTCTTATAGTAGCTTCTTTTTATTTGGTAAAGCTTAAAAGAAGGTTTAAGAGTTTACCAACAGATAACTAGGACTGAAGCTTTTTTAAGATTAATTGAGAACCCCTTCGTTAACCATAAATAACTCATCTGGTTCTCTTCGATAACAAAGACTAGTAGAGAAGATGAAACAGAAGGCTTCTTTCCACTACTAGGCTATTCTCTTTATAGATAGCTCACATCCAAATCTCACTTAGGATTAATTCTAATCATTAATCATTCTCACATGCTTCCACTAATTAATCACATCCTACAAGGAACTCCGCAACCAAGAACTCGCCATTTTGCAAAGTGGAACTCCACAGTTTTGGCAAAGTTCAATGAAGTACTTCACTATGAAATTACCAACTTTATTTGGTCTAAGTCTCACGACTAGGTGGCCTTCACCAACGTAGTCTCCCAAACCGAACCAGCTAGCCAAACAAGGGTGTGACAAGTCGTATACCTAATGCACCAACTTTAGGTTCCTTACCTATTGGAACTTAGGCTTTTACTTACATCAAAGTATACGAGTTACGTATACATAGTCTATCATCGACTCAATATTAATTTATGACACACTATGAATAGCACAAGTGATTAAATCCATAAATGGATTCAGAATCTATTCTACTTGGGTCATGTCCAACACTCTGTCAATCCAGTCAGTCACATTTATGTCTCTATCTTTTGGGAGTCATCCTCTTCGATGCCCAAGATAAGACATCTCCCCAATTGGACTTGATAGATGACATATTAGTCTTTCAATCGGTTTGCTCATTTTCGATTAGACTAAGGGCATCTTTAGGTTCATTTACTAATATAAGTTGTTTTTTCAAATTACGATCCGACCACGTTATACCGTTTAATATTAGTTAAACATTAAGTAACAGATGAGCTAATATTTACTTCTATTTTTTTTTACATGCAAAAACCACAGGACGACAATATACAAAGGGTATTAATGTAATTCATTAATAGTTTTATTAGACCAATCTGTTTAAAAAAATTACAAGTATGCATAGATAAAAATACCATACTTAATGCATTAGATCCAAGATTGTCTTATACCATCCATGTTTACCACATTTGAACCAACAAGGTCACATAAAAGATTAACCCTTTTATCTTTTTTGATTTTCAATTAATTAAAGACTAGCGAGATAATACTAAATTATGAAATTAAAAATAAAAATTATTCCATAAGTTGATCAAATTTGTCCTTTAAATTCAGCTAGATAAAGTTCCAAAAAACTTATAGAAATATAATGCTTATAATATACTACAAGTCAAAATTATCATAAAATATTTTATTTTAGTACAAATTATAGGTATCTTCGTCCGTTCTATGCTCTAAGCATAGTCTTATTTGAGCCAAGGTGGTATTCAAGTAAATCCCTCACAATAACGTTAACTTCATGATTCAAATATTTGAGAAAGATCTCTATTTTTCCTTCTTGCGATAATTCTTATTATCATAAAACATTTTAATTTTTAGAAAAACTATTTAAACTCATATTGCAACTAAAAGTTGAACTGTCGAAACTTCTAACAAATATTAAGAAATAATGATAGAAAGTCGTTAATAAAATTCGATACATACTTTGACTTTACTACAATATTGTTCATCAGTAATTATTTTGTGCATCTTTTCGTTCATTTTTCTTTACTTTTCTGTTATTTATTACAGTAAATATAAATGGCAGAGAGAGAGAGAGAGAGAGAGAGAGAGAGGGAGAGAGTGGTTATAGGTTTCCTCTAGAGCACAAATCACATTGAATACCACGCGGTTTTGTGAGGCAGATGAGGCATAGGCTTTGTGCCTTTGCATACTTGAGTTGACTTCAGCAAAACATGATCCAATATTTACAATAATGTTTGAATTTTTACTTTTAGGGTAAATTAACCGTTAGTAATTATGAATAGGCTCATTCTTATTTTCATCCTTTTAAATTTTCTTTTCTTAATTTAGTTATCTAAAAAGAAATTGATCAAATTAGTTACTTTATTATTAAATGGTAATAAAATACTGACTATACTTTTCCACCTTAATCACTTTAAAATTAGACTAAACTACTAATTAATCACTATAAATACCTATGAATATCGAATTTTACTGTAGGTTAATCTATTTAAAAAAAACCCTTAAATTACTACACTTTGTTTAAATAAGCACTTATACTATTTTTATAATTAAACAAACCTTAAGTATGATTTTTAGTCATGAAAGCCCTTAATTTTAATATTAAAGTAACAATATTTTTTTTAATTTTTAAATTAATTTTCATTTAATGCTACTATGAATTTAATGAGAATAGTTTATTAAATAAAAATAAAATAATACTTTTTAAAGTAAAATAAAATAATATTTTAAAATTTCTTAAAAATACTTATATACATAGCACCTTTAATTACTCTTTTGAAAATTTTGATTATTTTTTTTTTAAATTAAAATTGTAATTACTCTTTTAAATTATATGTTGATGTTAAAGTGTATATAATTTCTATTGCATTAACAAAAAAAATAGATAAAGTGCCAGAAATTCAAAATATTTTTACTTTAATATTAAAATTAGAGTTTTATGAATAAAAATCATAGATTAAAAACTTATTTAACTACAAAAATAATTTAAAATTTTATTTAAGTAAAATTGTAACAATTTAAAAGCTTTTTTTAGTATATCAGCATTTATTCTACTTGTTGTCATCACTACTTTTATCTTCACTAGGAATAATTAGTCATGAATACAATCACAACCACTTATAATCAATATTAGATAAAATTATAGATACCGTTATAATCAAAATTAGATAAAATTATTATACAATCCTAGAGTAAATTGTATTTTATTTTATTTAATAAAAAAATAAATAAATTAGTCCTTATAAGTTATATTAAAGAGTAAATTAATTATTTCTATTAAAAACTTCATCTAATTCTATTGTAAAAAACTGACGTAGTTGATAAAATAATTAAACAACTACATATAATCTCTCACGTGTAATTTATTTTGGTGTATAAAGATTAATTTTTAATAGTAGAAATGAATGGAATTTTTAATAAAAAAATTAATTTACTTCAATTTGCTCCGTATAGAAACTAATTTAATATTTTTTAATAAAAAATAAAATATAATTCTACTCTTAATACAAATAACATTGTAATACTTTTACTAATATCAATAACAAAATAAAAAAAAAATGGAAATCATAAAACAAGGTTCAATAATGTTATTATTGAGCTGTCTATTTAAATCGATCCCTCCCTCTCTCTCCTTGAGTTAATGCACTTGCTGTCATCTTTTTGACTCTTTAGGGAGGGAGTTGGAACTTGGCTTCCACCCTTTTTTTCCTCTTTTTAAGTCAGCATCCTCACTGTCTTACACTTTGATTTCTATATATGTAATGCTGCAATATCAAATCCTTTGTCTTACTCTTAGACTCGTCTTAAAGCTCCCACCAACATAACTAAACCCTAAAAACACAAGAAATCAGCTGCAGTTTTGATAATGGGAAGACAACCTTGTTGTGACAAAGTTGGTGTCAAGAAAGGGCCATGGACTCCTGAAGAAGATCTCATCTTGGTGTCTTATATTCAACAACATGGTCCTGGGAATTGGAGGGCTGTTCCCACCAAAACAGGTTCTAGAACAGGATCTTGTTTTGTTTTGTTTGGTATTTGATCGTAAATGAATACAATCATGCAATTACTAATCTTTGTTTTATATATATATATATATATATATATATTCAGGTTTGTTTAGATGTAGTAAGAGTTGCAGGCTTAGGTGGACTAATTACTTAAGGCCCGGGATTAAAAGGGGTAACTTTACAGAAAATGAAGAGAAAATGATAATCCACCTTCAAGCACTCTTAGGCAACAGGTTAGTGATCAATTACCGTAAATATATATATATATCAAGTATCAACAGTGAATATTAACTTGTCATCTGTTTAGTGTAGAATGTAATGAATAAGTTGGTTTTATAATGATTTTGGGGGGGGGGGGGGCATTTATTATTGTTACAGATGGGCTGCAATAGCATCTTACCTCCCTGAAAGAACAGACAATGACATTAAAAATTATTGGAACACTCATTTGAAGAAGAAGCTGAAGAAGCTACAAGGCAATGAAGGCTCTTCTATATATGGGTTTTCATCATCATCATCGTCATACCAGATTTGTAGAGGTCAGTGGGAGAGAAAGTTGCAGACTGATATCCAAATGACTAAAAAGGATTTATCTGATGCATT
>CM035620.1:91178730-91181230 GCA_020496765.1 Gossypium stocksii
CTCGAGCCACATCGGCACCTTGGTGCGTCGGACGTGCGGGGGCCTCGAGCCACATCGGCACCTTGGTGCGTCGGACGTGCGGGAGCCTCAAGCAGCATCGGCACCTCGGTGCCTAGGATGTGCGGGAGCCTCGAGCCGCATCGGCACCTTGGTGCGTCGGATGTGCGGGAGCATCGAGCCATTCCGCACCTTGGTGCGTCGGACGTGCGAGAGCCTCGAGCCATCCGGGACCTTCGTGCGTCGGATGTGCGGGAGCATCGAGCCATTCCGCACCTTGGTGCGTCGGACGTGCGAGAGCCTCGAGCCATCCGGGACCTTCGTGCGTCGGATGTGCGGAAGCCTCGAGCCATTTGGCACCTTGGTGCGTCGGATGTGCGGGAGCCTCGAGCCAGTCGGCACCTTGGTGCGTCGGATGTGCGGGAGCCTCGAGCCAGTCGGCACCTCGGCGCGTCGGATGTGCGGGAGCCTCGAGCCTTTCGGCACCTCGGTGCCTAGGATGTTCGGGAGCCTCGACCAGCATCGTCATGTTGGTGCGCCAGTTGTGGGGGAGCCTCGAGCATCGTCGGCACATTGGTGCTGTGATGTGCGGGTGCCTCGGGCAGCATCGGCACCTTGGTGCGTCGGATGTGCGGGCTAAGGAAAAGTGTCCCCGTTTCAGACACATGAATGTTACCTGGTAGCACATTGACCAAGTTTTTTTAGCTCTTTAGGGGGGAGGTGATATTGAGCGAGCGCAGGGGTTGTCCAGGGTGGTGGCCACGCCCACCTCATGCCCGGACGCCGGGGCCCCCCCACCGCCGGTTAGGTTCCCGGCGGTGCTCCGGCGATCCGTTCCGGCGATGCTCCGGCGACCGTTCCGGCGGTGCTCCGGCGAGACATCCCGGAATATAAAAAACGGTGCAACGAATCGTCCCGGTCCCTCTCACTTTGGAACAAGATCCTCCGGCACCTAGGGGCCTTGGTCGTGCCGGGGAATCGAGCACCACCAGTCGCTTGGTGCTTGGATGCACGGTAGCCTCGGACAGCATCGGTCGCTTGGTGCATCGGATGGTCGGGAGCCTCGAGCCGCATCGGCCCCTTGGTGCGTAGGATGTGCGAGAGCCTTTGAGCAGCACCGGCACCTTGGTGCGTCGGATGTGCGGGGGCCTCGAGAAGCACCGGCACCTTGGTGCGTCGGAGGTGCGGGAGCCTCGAGCCGCATCGGAACCTTGGTGCGTCGGATGTGCGGGAGCCTCGAGCCGCATCGGCACCTTGGTGCCTCGTATGTGCTGGAGCCGTTGAGCAGCACCGGCACCTTGGTGCCTCGGATGTGCGGAGCCGCGAGAAGCACCGGCACCTTGGTGCGTCGGAGGTGCGGGAGCCTCGAGCCGCATCGGCACCTTGGTGCATCGGATGGGCGGGAGCCTCGAGCCGCATCGGCCTCTTGGTGCGTAGGATGTGCGAGAGCCTTTGAGCAGCATCGGCACCTTGGTGCGTCGGATGTGCGGGAGCCTCGAGCCGCATCGGCACCTTGGTGCTTCGGATGTGCGGGAGCCTCGAGCCGCATCGGCACCTTGGTGCGTCGGAGGTGCGAGAGCCTCGAGCCATTCGGCACGTTGGTGCGTCGGACGTGCGAGAGCCTCGAGCAACATCGGCACCTTGGTGCCTCGGACGTGCGGGAGCCTCGAGCAGCATCGGCACCTTGGTGCGTCGGATGTGCGAGAGCCTCGAGCAGCATCGGCACCTTGGTGCCTCGGACGTGCTGGAGCCTCGAGTCGCATCGGCACCTTGGTGCGTTAGATGTGCGGGAGCCTCGAGCCATTCGGCACCTTGGTGCGTCGGATGTGCGACAGCCTCGAGCAGCATCGGATGTGCGGGAGCCTCGAGTAGCATCGGCACCTTGGTGCGTCGGATGTGCGGGAGCCTCCCTCGAGCAGCATCGGCACCTTGGTGCGTCGGGTGTGCGGGAGCCTCGAGCAGCATCGGCACCTTGGTGCGTCGGATGTGCTGGAGCCTCCCTCGAGCAGCATCGGCACCTTGGTGCGTCGGATGTGCGGGAGCCTCGAGCCATTCGGCACCTTGGTGCGTCGGACGTGCGGAGCCTCGAGCCGCATCGGCACCTTGGTGCGTCGGATTTGCGGGAGCCTCGAGCCATTCGGCAGCTTGGTGCGTCGGATTTGCGGGAGCCTCGAGCCATTCGGCAGCCTGGTGCGTCGGTTGTGCGAGAGCCTCGAGCAGCACCGGCACCCTGGTGCGTCGGATGTGCGGGAGCCTCGACCAACATCGGCACGTTGGGGCCTCAGATGTGCGGGAGCCTCGAGCAGCATCGGCACCTTGGTGCCTCGGATGTGCGGGCTATAGAAAAGTGTCCCCATTTCAGACATGTGAGTGTCGCCTGGTAGCAGATTGACGAAGTTTTTTTAGCTCTTTAAGGGGTAGAGACCCGCTGCCCCCCGACGTGCCCCCCCTCGACCCGAGGGTGGGTGCGTCCCTTGCCCCCATGGGGGTCGGGTTGTCCCGC